>VDFB02272643.1:0-88862 GCA_007258455.2 Sequoia sempervirens
TTTTATAGCATTGCTTTGCTGCTCCGTTAATAGCCAAGGAAGGGCACTTATATTAATTTGGTCTCTATCGCTATTTAATTGAATGACATTTTTTCATTGCATGATTGGCTTCTTGAATGTCACTACAAATTTTGACAATTTTTTCTTTGTCATGGCTTCCATCCAATAATTTCTATAATGTTTCTGTTATATTCTTTTCGATATGCATTATATCATACAAATGCACAATTTGTAGCTGCTCATAGTAGGGCAACCTACTAAATTGTCTGGGATAACTTTTCAGTCCCTGTGGAAGTCGGCCATTAATGCCTTGACGACCTTCATGAAGCATATAAGTTAAACAAATTAACAACGACAATCATTGTCAATTACAACATGAGTAAAAACAACATAATATAAAAATATAAATTCAAAACATATCATATATGATAAATAAACAATTTGATCCAATGTATAACCTTGACAATTAATTCTATTAAATTCCAACTTCCATAGATGAGGTGACATTCTTCGTGGTTTTGATGTAGTCTCCTCTTTCCCATTGAAATTTTTTTTTTCAGTAGTTCGATACTTATGATTTATATGGAGGAAGTGCCTACACTCATCAAACACCTGCTTTCCTAAACTTGTTGAATGACGAGATTTCATCTTTGGACCACAAATTGGACATGCAAATTTTCCCTTTGTTTGAAGACCTGCAAGATGATATATAATTGGATTAAATATGTCAATTTTTATAATTATATATAATGAATAGATTATTTTGAAAACATTCATGATATCTACTTCATCAAATTAAATATTGTTAAAGTGCAGTCGAACGTTATAACATACCACAAAAATGTGTTAGCCTGGGGCATCATGAATTGTCCATACAAGCATTGCATGGAATTGAAATTGTCTTTGTCCTATTGGTCTGGAGACATCATACATAGTGACGCCATTCCATAACTTTAGTAACTCGTCGATAAGAGGCTTGATATATACATTCATATCTTTCACTTGGTACTTACTTAGTTGAATGAACATAAACATTACATAATTATTATAACCATTTTACTGCAATATATATAAATTAATGTACATGACTATTAAATGAAAAAAATATAAGTCATTATGCAAGAAATAAGACAAATGAGATGCTACTACATTAAAGAAAATTGATGTAAACAAATACCTGGAACAATCATTGACAACATTATGTGCTCACTTTTATTGACATCCATGGAGGAATGTAGAACCATCTGCAGGCATTCAAAGAATGTCATCTCCACTTCTATTCCGTGCATGGTAATCCATCAATTGCGCTAAGCTTTCACACCTAAATAATTATTGCATATGTGGAATAATGGGAATATAACGAAGAACCTTGCGAGGCACCTTTTTTGTTACTTGATCTATTCGATATCTATTGATATAACATTGTCAATCTCTCCACCACAATTGTTGAAAACAATGATCAAGTTCTATCTGTCAATAAAGATGTTTTCATCTCATCCAATGAGGCATCGACCAATGATTATGTCAAAAATTTCTCTACATTACCTAATGAGTTAGAGGATATATCTCGAGAATTTATTCCAAAACATAATCAAAATTCTTCACCAAAGTCTAGCAATGGTCCTTCCCAAGACATATTGACATCCTTCGACCTCATGGCTATAGATACTAAAGGAACCCTAAACTCGACACTTGAGGATGTTGAACCACCTACCATGTCTAATGAAGATATCCAAGCACCATTTGTAAGTGATACATCCTTTGAAACCGACCCATGTCAAGAGCTTGATCCAAAGCATATCGAAAGCAACTCTAAAATCATTCAAGATCAAGAATTTGTATCTTCAAGATACTACAATAATCTAATGGATACTTTCTTATCTATGCAAGATGATAATATCCACATAGCACTTACTCCTCCATCTACCCATAAGATGCTTTCTATGGGTGGACATGTAGATGATCTTCATCTAGAACAAGATTGTGTTACACAAAAAGAGCAGATTCTTAATTCCTACAATCAAACGGAGTTGTCAACATCAGGATTGAATATGTCCCAAACTCAGATTGAGGACATCATGAATAAAGATATCCATCATTATTCGCTTAAGGAAACAAGTTAGATAAAACATCCAGAGTTAGCCAAGCAGCAAATTGAACTAATGTCATCTACAGTGGTCATTCGTCAGAGCATGTTTACTGGACAAAATAACTCGAAGCAAGCAAAATCAAGGAACGAAGGTGCTACTACCACCATACTGGGGGCAACCTCGTCTCAAGCAAACATCAACATAGGGAGCACGAAGAATCTTTATGGTGAAACCATTGCCAATACTACAACTAGCCACGCCATGAATCTTCATCCACCCATCACCCCATCCATGAATTGGGACCAACATTAAAAGAAAGAATTGAATCAAAGAACAAAGAATGCTATCAAAGCAAAAGAAGCAAAGCATAATGGACAAATCAAATACATATGGATACCGAAGAATACAAAGAAAGATCATCCCTATCACACTCCATTAGTCAAAGAAACTATGGGGAAAAATCAAAAAGGGAAAAGTATCCATCACGAATGTCTGCAAAATAAAAAGCAGGCTTTTCAAGTAACGTACAAGGTATATCAAGCAATTGGTCCTAATTCCATGCACACTTCCATATCCATCCATCATTGCTCATCTTCCCAAGTTTGGAGAGTTAAAGGTTCCAAACTGTCAACCAATCCATCTCTTATCCCTAAGCACACTCCATCCATGCCTCCACGCATGATATCCAATTCTCACATTGACCATGTATTGGCAACGACCCTTCATCATAAGGATTTTGAAGGCACTCTATCGCGATGTGCACACAAAGACAAAGTCAACTCTAGTATCAACGAAGCAGATCAAGAATCCCAAAAGTTCCATTCAAGTGCACATATCTTAGCAAAGCAACTTCTTTAGGAAGGATACCGATGGCATGTTATGATAGGGGCATCTACATCAGCAACACCTTATGGTTCATCATGAGCTTAAAACCTTTCCGAAATTTTTTTTTTAAATTTTTTTAAATATCCAAAAAAAATCAAAAAGTTAAAGTAAAGAGAAAAATTGTCCTATAGTGAAAACCGCATGGGCAGCGCTTTGGGCAAGACCATGATGAAAACCTGGGAAATAGGCGTCATGTGTGGAATCGAGCATCTACGTGCGCCACTTCAGGTGAAAGCATCCCATCCCATCCATAATAAATCGAGCATTTTATCCATCTTATCCATAATAAATCCATTCATCCATAAACCATTGATCCAATCCATTTTCATCCATCTGCATCGGTCATCCAAGTTATCTTGATCTTGGTGAAATTTGGGGCACACTTTATACCTGCTTATGGTAAAACATCTTGACATGGGCCGTTTTCATGGATCCTATCCTATCCAGTGTTATTTGAGACATGAAGCAGTATCCAAATGAGCATTCCTTATCTAAACATTGTATCTTCTCGCAAGATAATCCTTGGCATCCTTTGCATGGTTATCCATATCCATCCATCCATACACTTATCTAAGCATTCATCCATCACATTCCATACATTGCTAGACACTGGGGATAGATATATACATCTTGCTTCGGGAATAAATCTTGATCTATATCCTCTAACTTATGTGGCAATCCGAACATTGGTAAACATGAAATAAAAGTGGTCAAAGCATTTGTATCACTAGCCCATGGCATATTTTGACAAGAAGATGTTCCTTATCAATCTTCATCATTCATTGAATATCGATCCAAACAATCGATATCAATTGCATCTAATTCACACATCAAATGTCACATCAAATTATCCAAACATCTTTTGTTTCAAATCAAGCTTCATCAATCATGATCAATCAAAATCCAATCAAAACATCATCATCTTGGGGATATCTTTCCCAATCCTTGTGTTGCTTAACACTATCCTTGCATTGTTGTGCATCCTCAACAATGTTATCCTCATCAATCTCGATCCATCCATCCATCCTTGCATTGTTGTGCATCCTCAACAATGTTATCATCATCAATCCTGATCAATCAAATCCTTGCATTGTTGTGTATCCTCAACAATGTTATCATCATCGTCAATCCATCAATTCGATCAATCAACCTTAGCTTGGTTTTCAACAAAATCCAAAAATAGAGCATTGATATCATCATACACATCCATATCCAAATCGTCAAAATCATGCGAAAATCAAAAAACATTCAAAACATTGAAAAAATCCAAAAACACTCAAAAAAGTAGAAAACATAAAAAACATTGGAATCCAAACTATGTCGTCTCTGAGCTTAAACGTAGGCAAGGCTAATCTCTAATCAGCCCCCGAGACATCAAAATCAAAAAACATTTGAAAAACATCAAAATCCAAAAACATTCATCAAAATCCAAAAACATTCGAAAAACATCGAATCCAAAAATAGCCGAATTTTTTTTAAAATGTCAAAAACATCCAAATATTTGAAACAAATCCATCCATCTCATCTCACTTGCATCCGCAATAATCAATCATCCATAATAAATTGATCATCACCTTCATCTTTTGGCAATGCAAACAGAAACAATCATAGCAGTCAGCAAAAGCAAAGCTTCAATCTTAAAATCAAAATCGAAACAACAAATCTTTAAAAACAAAAGCAAAGTCTTGATCATTTTTGAACATGTCAATTGACCTTATATCAACAGCCTATCAAACAACTTATCAAACTATCATCGTCCTATACAATGCATGTCCTAGGATATATCGTTCCGACAATGGGCATCATTTTGGATATCATCTTGGATTCTTATCCTATCAAAACACATCCCTTTGGCTGAAGGTATGAAGAACATTGGCTTGTTTGTGTACTTGATCTTTTCTTTTGATTTATCTTATTGCGCTCATTCCAAGGACCTCTTGATGATATCCGAATGAAGGATTTAGAGATATAGGAATGGGGCAACGAACATTATTATTTTGTCTGCTGTGCTTGTTGGATGCTCTTATAATATAACTTGGCGAATACTTGCTTTGTTAGGTATGCCCTAGCAAGGTTTTCATATGTCAAGTGTGAACAAGAATACTCCAATCTATTTGTCAATTCAAAGTCCATCACACTAAGTACAACGCCATCTTGGTCCTTTATACCTTGATGCATCGTGCTTAGGCATGTTATCAAACATAAAGTAAGTGACCCTTGTAAAATCCCAATCCTTGATAAGCAAATTATCCATCTATCTTTTCTCATCTATCATCATCATCATCATCTATCATCATCATCTCTAATAAAGTCTTGGCCAATCATGGACTTGTTGGATCCTCTTGTCATCATCTCATTTCCGTGCTAACATCATCATCACCAATGCATCCATCATGCATCCATCTTGCTTCCAGAAAACTGTCAGAATACCACATATCATTCATATCATACATAATAGGAAACATCGATCATTTCACATGCATTTCATTTGCATCATCATCATCATAATATAGATCTATTAGTCTAAGAATCTCATAAATCATCCATTGCATAATCACAACATATCACATCATCAATCTCATCCATCTCATATCATATCATCATTTAAGTTGTTTAGAATAATATAGATTTGTTATTCTAAGCATCTTGAAATCATCTTTGCATCGTCATCCATAACCACCCATTTTGAACCTCTTTATCGTGAGATCGACCCTCAAATCAAATCTTTTCCCTCAATCTCTCGAGGGGGCAATGTACCAAAGTACTTTCCGCTGGGGCATCCAAAATATTAGAAAAATTTTAAATTTCGATCGCGGCAAGTTTATTCTTTGAACCAATGCAACAAGTACATTGCTTCAAAGTGGGGCAAAATGTAGACATGCAAAATTAACATTATGCTTTCGATCAGATTCTGTCAAATTAGGTCTCACATTAGGCCCATTCATCACTTTCATCCATTCATTAAATAATCTCATTTCCTAAGGTCATTTATCAAATAAACATTATCATTCAACCTTCATCTTGCATCATCCATTTAATTAAATAAATCAGTACTTTATTTAAATCAAATCCAAAATCATATTTCATTCTTTTTTGATTTAAATAAATCAAATATTTAAATCCTAAAGGTCAACTCACCTAATCAGCATTAAATCAGCATAATCATCATCTATTTAATCTAACCCTGATTAAATACTAATCCCATCCCATCCCACTTGCATTATCTAGATCTAGCCACTTGCACATATAAATCAATTTATTGATTTATTAAATCAAGATTTTCCATCAACATGGCATTTATGGGGAATATTCCCTCAATTTTGAATTCAAAGGCAAGTTGATTTGTCCCTCCAACAGTCCATTTATTGCTCATTTTCTTGTCCCCCACTTAGCATTTACTCTCAAATTTGAATTTAAATTCTCCCTCTCATGGGCACATTTCCCTAATCTTGCACAACCATTGACCTATCATCACTTGACAAGTGTCCTTTCATTTGTCTAAATCTTAGTCCCACATTGGTCCATTTTCAACACTCTTAGCATTTGAAAATATATAAAATAGAGGCTTCATCTCTTATCAAACCCTTCACCATCTCTCCACAATCTTGCAAGGTCACTCTCTTCATTTGAGATTTGATCTTGTCCATTTCACTCCATCATCTCCATCATCTATAGCAATTTCATCATTTTAGCTATTAATCAAGGATTGGGAAAGGGTCACTAGCACATGTGACACCAATCCAATATGAGATAGTTTGCATCATGTTTTCTTATGCTTTTGCTTTAGATCTTTTGTCATTTATTTGCATTTTGAACATGATGTATTATTTCATAAGGATGTTAAATATTTTGATTTGTTGTTGAAATACTAACGATTCTGCAGATTTTATTATTAGATTTCTAACCACATTTTGCAGATTTTAGCATCCACAAAATGGCGCTAGAAGGAGGGCCCGATTTGAAGCTATGTGAAAACTTGTTTTCATGTTGTCTCATTTGGGCCACTATTTTATACCAACTTGGATTTGTGTTTTAAATAAGCTTCAAAATAAAACAGGTTGCTTCAAATTGCAAGTTTCGGAGCATTTCTCAATTTTTACGCTATTTTATCTGCATAAACATTTATCATAGTTAGATTCATTGTATAGTATGCAATATAGAAGAATGAAGAAATCTATAATCACCGTTGTTTCCTAGTTTTGGAAATAAAAGTAAACCTTGTTGCTGGTAATACCACTTCTCAGGGCTATCATGTCTGAGACAGGGACTCTTGGCCAAGTATAGGAATTCAGCTTTACACCTGGTAATGGTGTTTGCTTTAGATCTTTTTTTTCATGCCTTTTTCAGCTGTGCAAAACCTGCGACCAATGCCTTCCATAAAATAACATCTCTCCAAGGAATTCTGCCACATAGTTCACGTGTCTTATCTATGCTTTCATAGCTTGCATTAGCTTGACAATTTCTAAAGCCTTTTCTAACAAATGCATTTAATGCCTATCCTGCAATCAGCGTACTCCATGAGATAACATTTCTTCAGGCTTCCTATCAAAAAAATCACGTACATTTCTTTGTGCTTCTATTTTGGCACAGCTGCACCACGTAGGAAGCTCAAGAGCACTCCAAGATCACTGGCCATGCCGATTTCTCTGAGGTGACTGAAGCTGTACTTTATCTAATTTGTGCGGCTTGCAGAAAACCTTGCCGCTCTAAGACCAAGAGTGACTTACACACGAAGAGGACTGGCCACATAGAGTTCATTAACAAAACTCCAGAGGCTGCTAAGCCCATTGATTTAGAGGTGAAGAAGGATCCCTCTCCTAGCCTGTCTGTAGCTGCAGTTGGAGAAGATACTCCCATGTCTGAAGGCACTTAAATGGCGGTTGCAGAGGTTAATAAAGAGATATTAGCAGAACTTGAGTCCATGGGGTTTCCTACAGCCCGTGCAACTTGAGCGCTTCATTTTTCAAACAAACCCATGAAGATTTGAAGAAGAAAAGGCCTTGCACATGTTCTATCACGCTAGGAGACATTAAGGCGGTGAGAGCGCTGGTGAAGGGGTAAGAAACTAAAGCAGGCGCAAACACTAAGATGGTCAATGTCATACAAAAATTTAAGGGTTCTCAATCACCTTACAGATCTTTGTTCACCAATACACAACAGGTATAACTACAACATCCCACAAATCCACTGGTCGTTAGGTATGTTAGCTTCTGAGAGAATAATTTGACTGATAAGACTGACATTATCGATTAGATGTTTGTTTCTTCTTCCACAAGAAAGCGTATATCTTTATTTCTCATTCTGCTTGGTCCTTTGCTTCTTACACAGTAGCATATTATCCTCTCATCTACACGCCAAACTACTGATCCATAAACAATAAGATTTCTAACCATTCTGTAGCTTTCTTTTTGGGCCTACTAACTTGGCAAGCTCCTATGCGCTAAAACTAGTCAATTGTCATATGTGGATGTTAATGTCTAACTAGTGGCCTATCTACATCTCTTTATGTAAATGGTGGTATTTAATGCCACCGTTAATAGCAATCACGATCAGGTGCAAGTCTTGGGCTTCTTCGGTGTCTATTATGGTTGAGTTGTAGGCAGTAATTATGTTGGAACCCTACAATTTTTTATTCACATAGATGCCTTGGTAGGTGGCAGCATTAAAATATGCAATCAATTATCTGATACGCCTATCAGTGCAAGTAAGTTAATGAAGGCAGTAAATATGGGACTGCAGTCTATGGTTAACTTTATTTTGAATTTGAACGGTTGTCGATGCATTTTGGCGCCCACTTTATTTTGAAATTGGTGATAACCTATGCTACGGTTAAAAGTTTTTTTTTCTTTACCACTCGTGTATGCGGCATTGCTTTCGTTGACTCATGCATCACCTACCACCTTTTTTTTGTTTATATGGATTGATTTAATTGGTAGGTGGCGATATTCTCCAAATGTTCCATTTATTACTAAGTGTAACATCAATAAGTTCTAGTGTTTAAGGTGGAAGTAAGTCCTCATAATTTTGTACAACCTCTGATGACACTCAATGGAAATATTTTAGAGAGAAATATGTTTTAGAGAGAAATCATTAGTGTGTGTTATTTTAAAATTGCTTTCTATATTCATTGTTAAACAATATCATATTGTTGTTTAAACTTAATCTTGATATTTCTCTGCATTAATATTGATGTTTTTTTTTTTTTTTCTTATGTAGAATTAGCGAACTATTGAATCGGCGAATGATCACTTCTTAACATATGTTCTTTTGAGTTGTTTTTTTTCATCAAGCAGATTTGAGTTAAAGAAAATCGGACATTTGAACTTGAAACCAATAAAGTGTTTTTAAATGCTTAAAGGCTTCTATTTTACACTTTAGTTTTTTGTTTTAGATCAACTCATCTCTTTTGGGCTCTAAAAAGAATGTTTTGTTTTTTGCTACAAAGGCTAAAATTGAACCTTACAAACTCACTAGCTTTTTGATTTTGGACTAAAATTGAACAAAGCAAACTCACACTTCATTTGGTGCTTAAAACGAACTCACAATTGCTTTGAAGGCTATAAAATGAACAAGTGCTTGAATTGTGTGATTTTTTCTTTTGAGTGCGTATCCTCTCCCCTTGCGCTTCGTGCGATCTAGGGTGCAAGAGAAACACTCAAAATACATTTTATTGCTTTGAAACACTTTGATTTGGGCTTAAAAAATTGAACATCTTGTGCGAGTGTGAGTAGGGGAATTTTTTCGTACATTCTCTTTCTTTGTGCCATCAAAGATCGATCGAGTTACAGATTGTGTCTTTGCTTGCTTTTGTTTATCTTAGAGGGCCTGCCTTGGGGAAAAAGTACTCACCCAAGGGAATGACTCAACTAGTAACACTCTAAATCCAAGAGTATTTCCAGCCGGGATATAAATGTGGGTATTGGTTAAACGCCATTATCACGCGGTTGGCTCCTACAAGATGGATCCAAAAGGGGACTCTTGCTGTATGGGTCAATCTCCACGAACAAAAATTCCTTACTAGAACCCATGTGCTAGAATTTTCCAAAATCCTTAATCTATTTGTTGGTGCAAGAATGGTCGTTCTGAAGCTGCCCCACACTTTTACGGTCTTTAGTAGAAATGGAAAACATGCCATGGGAGTTTCATGGGTGTTGATGCTTGGCTACCCCGATTGATGTTAATGAGCTATGGAGGGGAGCCAATGGGGTCAAGCATCTAACCATTCGCTAAAGATAGGCATAGCTAGACTTGTCCAAGTGGGAATTCAACAAATATTGTCTTACACATCCATAGGGCTTGTAATTGTTCTTCGTTTGAAAACACAATGTTGTATTCGAAAACATTTTGCAAACAAACATTCAACATGATTCTCAAAATTTCAAACCCTCTTGAAGACAAATATCATTGACTCAATCCATATGCTATTGCTTTCCCTTGGGATTCACGTCCTTAGAGGTTCCTAAGCATTGGATTATACCTCAATTTGTCTTCTTGAGTAAACAATAGGAAAACCCTTTTGTTAAGTTCATTGAATTTCCACATAAAATATCTTGTGGGGTTTAAAGAAATTAAGACATTGGACATCTTAGTTTGGAACTTTAATCAAAGAGTGTGTTTTTGGTAAAAAGTACTCATTAAGCAAAGATAAAAAATTGGACCCCACACATGCGCTTGATATCTTTTGGTCATATTGGTCTTTTGATTGCTCTTAGAGAAAAGTGTGTTCTTCAATACCTTGGCCTAGTAAACAAAGTCTCTCTATGTCTCTTAGGATCATCAAAGCTTTCATCTATCTTCCAAACATTCATCAATCCATCTCACCAAAACAACTTTAGATCTTTGCAAACATCATTCTAGACTTAGGCACATCATCAAAAAACCAAAATCATTTGTTTAGTTAGATGTATGGGAATGCATCCTTTCCCATACATTTAATTAAATTAGAAATCCTTTGAACGAGTTCATCCTAAGATCACATCCAACATCTTAGGGTTTACAAGTTCATCATCCACATCAAAAAATCAAAATAAAAATCCCTAAGTCTAACATTGATCCAAAGTTCCTAAATGTTTGTCACTCATATCATTTACACATTTCATCCTCCATCTCGTCATTGGTCCTAAGAACCTTAGAGGTCACTTTTGCTACAAGATAAAAACATAAGAAGAACATGGAATATAAACTTGATCCATACATCTTAGGTAATCCAAATCAGCTGAATCTTCAAAGCCTTGCAATGCCTATCAATTATCAAATTCCATGCATGGGATCATTGCCTTCGACAAATGTCAATGGTACAACAAGTGTGAGTATGCCCAAGTCAAAGTTTGAAACACATTTCCCAATGATAGATCTAAGTCCAAACCTACAAATCCACCAATCGAATAATCAATGCATGAGCTTTGAAACGAACAATGTCATTCCACCAAATCCCTACAAACCAAATGTAGATGTACCAAGTGCAAGTTTTTGAAACATGAATCCTAACTCAGAAAACTTTGGAAAAATGATTCCCAATACCAACAATGTTCATCCTATCATGCCAAATCTGAACATCATCCCAAATCAGAACATTATCCAAAGTCAATTTTCCCATAATCCCATTCAAAAACTGCAAGTAGACGTCCCAAATCCACTTAAACAAAAAGCTAAATCAAGGGAGTCAAATTCAAAATCAAGATCAAATTTCACTAGAGCAACTTGCTTCACATGCCAAACTAATTGAACTATTGGGCAAAGAGATATCTTCACTCCAAAATCAATACAATCTTCCATTGGTTAATCCATGTCATCAAAGCATTGAGTTGTGTCCACAACCACAACAATATCTCCAAGGTCAAGAAGTTAGATATCAAGGTCAACCACATCAACAAATCCAACCCCCATGTGTCGAAGATCAATCACCACATCTCCAAAATCAATCACCACAAGGTCAACTTAAAGTACAAATCTCACAAAGAAACAAGCGACAATACACACCACTTAGGAGACCAATTGAATCAGTCTTGCAACAATTGGTACAAGAAAATCTCATCAAGCTCCCCATCTATGGGAACTATCAAGAACCCCTAGTTAAAACACCAGGGTATAATGAGGAGCACCATTGTGATTATAACAAAACAAAGGGACACACAACATTAAGTTGTATTTGACTAAAAATTCTCATCCAAGACTTGATTGATCAAAAGATAATTGCTATTGGGGACAATGATAACATTGTCAATCTCTCCACCACAATTGTTGAAAATAATGATCAAGATCTACCTGTCAATAAAGATGTTTTCATCTCATCCAATGAGGCATCGACCAATGATTATGTCAAAAATGTCTCTACATCACCTAATGAGTTAAAGGATATATCTCGAGAATATATTCCAAAACATAATCAAAATCCTTCACAAAAGTCTAGCAATGGTCCTTCCCAAGACATATTGACATCCTTCGACCTCATGGATATAGATACTAAAGGAACCCTAAAATCAACACTTGAGGATGTTGAACCACTTACCATGTCTAATGAAGATATCCAAGCACCATTTGTAAGCGATACATCCTTTGAAACCGACCCATGTCAAGAGCTTGATCCAAAGCATATCGAAAGCAACTCTGAAATCATTCAAGATCAAGAATTTGTATCTTCAAGATACTATAATAATCTAATGGATACTTTCTTATCTATGCAAGACGATAATATCCAAATAGCACTTACTTCTCCATCTACCCATAAGATGCTTTCTATGGGTGGACACGTAGATGATCTTCATCTAGAACAAGATTGTGTTACACAAAAAGAGTAGATAATTAATTCCTACAATCAAATGGAATTGTCAACATCAGGATTGAATATGTCCCAAACTCAGATTGAGGACATCATGAATAAAGATATCCATCATTATCCGTTTAAGGAAACAAGTCAGATAAAACATCCAGAGTTAGCCAAGTAGCAAATTGAACTAATGTCATCTACAATGGTCATTCGTCAGAGCACGTTTACTGAACAAAACACCTCGAAGCAAGCAAAATCAAGGAATGAAGGTGCTACTACCAACATACTGGGGGAAACCTCATCTCAAGCAAACATCAACATAGGGAACATGAAGAATCTTTATGGTGAAACCATTGCCAATACTACAACCAGCCAAGCCATGAATCTTCATCCACCCATCACCCCATCCATGAATTGGGACCAACGTCAAAAGAAAGAATTGAATCAAAGAATGAAGAATGCTATCAAAGCAAAAGAAGCAAAGCATAATGGACAAATCAGATACATATGGATACCAAAGAATACAAAGAAAGATCATCCCTATCACACTCCATTAGTCAAAGAAACTATGGGGCAAAATCAAAAAGGGAAAAGTATCCATCAAGAATGTCCGCAAAAGAAAAAGAAGGCTTTTCAAGCAATGTACAAGGTAAATCAAGCAATTGGTCCTAATTCCATGCACACTTCCCTATCCATCCATCATTGCTTATCTTCCCAAGTTTGGAGAGTCAAAGGTTCCAAACTATCAACGAATCCATCTCTTATCCCTAAGCACACTCCATCCATGCCTCCACGCATGATATCCAATTTTCACATTGACCATGTATTGGCAACGACCCTTCATCATAAGGATTTCAAAGGCACTCTATCGCGATGTGCACACAAAGACAAAGTCAACTCTGGTATCAATGAAGCAGATCAAGAATCCCAAAAGTTCCATTCAAGTGCACGTATCTTAGCAAAGCAACTTCTTCAGGAAGGATACCGATGGCACATTATGATAGGGGCATCTACATCAGCAAAACCTTATGGTTCAGCATGAGCTTAAAATCTTTCAAAAAAATCAAAAAAAAAAAAGCAAAAAATCCAAAAAAAAAAAAGTATTGAAAATAGTAAAGAGAAAAATCGTCCTATAGTGAAAACCGCATGGGTAGAGCTTTGGGAAAGACCATGATGAAAACTTGGAAAATAGGTGTCATGTGTGGAATCGAGCATCTACATGCACCACTTCATGTGAAAGCATCCCATCCCATCCATAATAAATCGAGCATTTTATCCATCTTATCCATAATAAATCCATTCATCCATAAACCATTGATCCAATCCATTTTCATCCATCTGCATCGGTTGTCCAAGTTATCTTGATCTTGATGAAATTTGGGGCACACTTTATACCTGCTTACGGTAAAACATCTTGACATGGGCCGTTTTCATGGATCCTGTCCTATCCAGTGTTATCTGAGACATGAAGCAGTATCCAAATGAGCATTCCTTATCTGAACATTGTATCTTCTTGTAAGATAATTCCTTGCATCCTTTGCATTCTTATCCATATCCATCCATCCATACACTTATCTAAGCATTCATCCATCACATTTCATACATTGCTAGACATTGAGGATAGATATATACATCTTGCTTCAGGAATAAATCTTGATCTATATCCTCTGACTTATGTGGCGATCTGAACATTGGAAAACATGAAATAAAAGTGGTCAAAGCATTTGTATCACTAGCCCATGGCATACTTTGACAAGAAGATGTTCCTTATCAATCTTCATCATTCATCGAACATCGATCTAAACAATCGATATTAGTTGCATCTATTTCACACATCAAATGTCACATCAAATCATCCAAACATCTTTTGTTTCAAATCAAGCTTCATCAATCATGATCAAATCAAAATCCAATCAAAACATCATCATCTTGGGGATATCTTTCCCAATCCTTGTGTTGCTTAACACTATCCTTGCATTGTTGTGCATCCTCAACAATGTTATCCTAATCAATCTCGATCCATCCATCCATCCTTGCATTGTTGTGCATCCTCAACAATGTTATCATCATCAATCCTGATCAATCAAATCCTTGCATTGTTGTGTATCCTCAACAATGTTATCATCATCGTCAATCCATCGATTCAATCAGTCAACCTTAGCTTGGTTTTCAAAAAAATTCCAAAATAGAGCATTGATATCATCATACACATCCATATCCAAATCGTCAAAATCATGTGAAAATCAAAAAACATTCAAAACATCGAAAAAATCCAAAAACACTCAAAAAAGTAGAAAACATAAAAAACATTGGAATCTGAACTATGTCCTCTCTGAGCTTAAATGTAGGCAAGGCTAATCTCTGATCAACCCCCGAGACATCAAAATCCAAAAACATTCGAAAAACATCAAAATCCAAAAACATTCGAAAAACATCAAAATCCAAAAACAACCAAAAAACATTTTAAAATGTCAAAAACATCCAAATATTTGAAAAAAATCCATCCATCTCATCTCGCTTGCATCCGCAATAATCAATCATTGATAATAAATTGATCATCACCTTCATCCTTTGGAAATGCAAATAGAAACAATCATAGCAGTCAGCAAAAGCAAAGCTTCAATCGTAAAATCAAAATCGAAACAACAAATCTTTAAAAATAAAATCAAAGTCTTGATCATTTTCGAACATGTCAATCGACCTTATATCAACAGCCTATCAATCAACTTATCAAACCATCATCGTCCTATACAATGCATGTCCTAGGATATATCGTTCTGACAATGGGCATCATTTTGGATATCACCTTGGATTCTTATCCTATCAAAACACATCCCTTTGGCTGAAGGTATGAAGAACATTGGCTTGTTTGTGTACTTGATCTTTTCTTTTGATTTATCTTATTGCGCTCATTCCAAGGAGCTCTCGATGATATCCGAACGAAGGATTTAGAGATATAGGAATGGGGCAACGATCATTATTATTTTGTCTACTGTGCTTGTTGGACGCTCTTATAATATAACTTGGTAAATACTTGCTTTGTTAGGTATGCCCTAGCAAGGTTTTCGTATGTCAAGTGTGAACAAGAATACTCCTATTTTTTTGTCAAGTCAAAGTCCATCACACTAAGTACAATGCCATCTTGGTCCTTTATACATTGATGCATCGTGCTTAGGCATGTTATCAAACATAAAGTAAGTGACCCTTTGAAAATCCCAATCCTTGATAAGCAAATTATCCATCTATCTTTTCTCATCTATCATCATCATCATCTATCATCATCTCTAATAAAGTCTTGACCAATCATGGACTTGTTGGATCCTCTTGTCATCATCTCATTTCCGTGCTAACATCATCATCACCAATGCATCCATCATGCATCCATCTTGCATCCAGAAAACTGTCAGAATACTACATATCATTCATATCATACATAATAGGAAACATCGATCATTTCACATGCATTGCATTTGCATCATCATCATAATATAGATCTGTTAGTCTAAGCATCTCATAAATCATCCATTGCATAATCACAACATATCACATCATCAATCTCATCCATCTCATATCATATCATCATTTAAGTTGTTTAGAATAATATAGATTTGTTATTCTAAGCATCTTGAAATCATCTTTGCATCGTCATCCATAACCACCCATTTTGAACCTCTTTATCACGAGATCAACCCTCAAATTGAATCTTTTTACTCAATCTCTCGAGGGGGCAATGTACTGTACTTTCTGCTGGGGCATCCGAAAAATTAGAAAAATTTTAAATTTCAATCGTGGCTAGTTATTCTTTGAACCAATGCAACAAGTACATTGCTTCAAAGAGGGGAAAAATGTAGACATGCAAAATTAACATTATGCTTTTCTATCAGATTCCATCAAATTAGGTCTCACATTAGGCCCATTCATCACTTTCATCCATTCATTAAATAATCTCATTTCCTAAGGTCATTTATCAAATAAACATTATCATTCAACCTTCATCTTGCATCATCCATTTAATTAAATAAATCAGTACTTTATTTAAATCAAATCCAAAATCATATTTCATCCTTTTCTGATTTAAATAAATCAAATATTTAAATCCTAAAGGTCAACTCACCTAATCAGCATTAAATCAGCATAATCATCATCTATTTAATCTAACCCTGATTAAATGTTAATCCCATCCCACTTGCATTATCTAGATCTAGCCACTTGCACATATAAATCAATTTATTGATTTATTAAATCCAAGATTTTCCATCAACATGGCATTTATGGGGAATATTCCCTCAATTTTGAATTCAAAGGCAAGTTGATTTGTCCCTCCAACAGTGCATTTATTGCTCATTTTCTTGTCCCCCACTTAGCATTTACTCTCAAATTTGAATTCAAATTCTCCCTCTCATGGGCACATTTCCCTAATCTTGCACAACCATTGACCTATCATCACTTGACAAGTGTCCTTTCATTTGTCTAAATCTTAGTCCCACATTGGTCCATTTTCAACACTCTTAGCATTTGAAAATCTATAAAATAGAGGCTTCATCTCTTATCAAACCCTTCACCATCTCTCCACAATCTTGCAAGGTCACTCTCTTCATTTGAGATTTGATCTTGTCCATTTCGCTCCATCATCTCCATCATCTATAGCAATTTCATCATTTTAGCTATTAATCAAGGATTGGGAAAGGGTCACTAGCACATGTGACACCAATCCAATATGAGATAGTTTGCATCATGTTTTCTTATGCTTTTGCTTTAGATCTTTTTTCATTTATTTGCATTTTGAACATGATGTATTATTTCATAAGGATGTTAAATATTTTGATTTGTTGTTGAAATACTAACGATTCAGATTTTATTATTAGATTTCTAACCACATTTTGCAGATTTTAGCATCCACACCTCCATTTCTATCACAACATAGCCACATTAAACTTGGGTCACACATGAATGCATCATGTATTTGTTATAGCACAAATGTGCCACATGACCAATACAGTTATGGATCACATAATTACAGTCACAAGAATTTGTTTCTCCTTTGTGATCTTATGGTGATTCGACACAACAAAATCTGGACATGAAATTCTCAAAACCCTTAACCTCTAAAAATGAAATTTGATGAGATGTTGCTTTAAAATATGATTTTGAAACCTAGAACTACAAATTTGACTTCACAACTGAATTCTGCAAAAAGACAATGACTACCCTCAACCTGGTGATATCTTCTTGAATCTTTTCTGATTTTTCCCAAGAAAATTGTCCTTAGTTCTCCACAAATTGTCTCAAGTAGAGAAAAACACTGTCACAATAAATCAGGCGCGAACTCACTTTTCTTTATGTCGGCCACAATTTGATTTTTTTTAATTTTTCATGTTTGTCAAAAATTCGACGAAAATAATAGCCGACATTTCAACGAACGTCAGGGATAAACTTTCAAAAAATTGGAAATTACACATCAAATTTTACAAGCACCCGACGAACATCGAATTTTACATATTTCGATAAGTAGGAGGTATTTTTCCACAGCGTGTCAATTTATGATATTGCTATCAGGATTCAACCGTGTAGTTTCGAGTCAAACTCATTGACCCATGTTTCATGAGTAGTGGTTCAACAAGAACCCATCTCTCATGATATCGAATGGTCCACTTAGCACTCATTGCATCTAGGTGATGCTCACAGAGGTGAAGCACTGGTCCGTCCCGGGAGGTCACCCATCCCAGTACTACTCCAGCTCAAGCGCGCTTAACCAGGGAGTTTTCTCCAAGGTTAAGCCCGCTTGAGTTGTTACCCCATTTGCAAAACCATATAGCAATGAGTTTGACTCGAAACTACACGGTTGAATCCTGATAGCAATATCATAATTTACATATTTCATCAGACAGTTTTGTCGTATTTTGTAGTCAAATGTATTAGTGCGCACACTGCCAACATGGCATACCTCAACCTTATGACCAGTTGGTGTAGACTACATGATAGTGCGGTCCATTCTGAGGTAAATTGCCCAGAGATGGAAAAGATGGTTAAGATAGCCTAAGTTGATGCTCCATTCCAGGGTGCATCCAACAAATCTGGTGGATCAACGGATACTGCCATGGCATATGATATCTTTGAGGAAGAACTTCCATTTCCCAACTAGGAAGACAATGGAGCAGTAGAAGATGTGTATGATGCCCAAGCCTTCCAAACCAAGGGAGGCCATTTCCTTACGAATCAGAACAGAGGGCCATTCACGACCTCTGCCCCTTCTAATAATATGATCCCGCCAAATCAAAATGCGGATAATAATCCACCACCACCAAAGGGACCATTAGATTCTTTGAACAAAGGTAATCCACCTTCAATTCCTAAATATCAAGTTAGGAATGATTCAAAAATTTATTTCATTACAGAGATGCAGAGGCAAAAGACTTCAATGTCTTTCTTTGATATTTTGAAATGGTGCCCTGCTCAAAAGGAAATTTTGTTGAAAGCCTTGGGGGAAGCAGAAAGGTCAAAAGGAAGAGAAAAGGTGACTCCTACTAACGAGATGAATGCAACACTCTATAAAGGTAAGACTGGTACTCCACCTTTCTTGTTAAGTTTAATATTTTTTGGAAAAAATTTACACAACTGTCTACTAGATTCTGGGGCATCAGGAAACCTCATGCCATTTTTGATTTGTAGGAAGTTAGGTCTGAGTCCACTCCAGACAAATAAAAAGGTTATCCAGTTAGAAAAAACAGAAGTCAATGTGGTAGGAGAGCTTAAAAATATCCATGTATAGATTGGATTTGATCTAAGGATCCAAACTTATGTTGATATCCAAGTTGAAAATATCCTAGAAACCTAAGGTATGCTCTTGAGCAGAGACCTGATGAAAAGTCTTGGTGGATATTTGTCTTTGGATTTTTCAGACATGTGGCTGCCCTAGAAAGGGATAGCAAGCCAGATCAGAATTGAAAGTGAGCCTAGGCTCAAACACATGATCACTGAATATGATTCCCCTAATGAGGTAGCCTATTTCAAAACTGAGATAGGAGTTTACAAGCAGGAGGAAATCAAGACTTTTTCAGTACTTCATTCTGATGACTCACCCCTTCCAGAGAAAAATGATCCAATGATTACTGTTAATCAACAAGTCCTAATAATGAAATTACAAAAGGATAGGCTGGTACTGGGAGAGGAGGTTGATATGTGAAGTCTACTACTTCCTAACTAGTGTAGGGTCCATTACCAGAATCATTCTGAGTGAACTTTCCAACCCTATGTAGATATCTTAAAACATGTCTCTCGGGTAGAAGAAACTTGTGAATGTCAACCTCAAGCCTCCACTAATGAATTTCCATTTCAAGCAAAGGATGCAACCATCCTTACAAGAGCCATCCTTGCTCAAAGGGAATCATCTTCTCAACTCGAGCAGACTCAGGTTCTATGTTCTGAACTACAACTAGAGACTGAGGAATCTCAGTCTTTTCCAATTACACCTAACCTGGAAATGCTTCCAATGCCCAAGGCATTGGTGACAAAGGTACTAAATCATGACCTGACTCAAGAGGAGGTTCATGAATCACTTCCTAAACAAATTTTGAATTTAGGAGAATCTTCTGGTGAACCACGCCCCAGTTACCTTCAAATACTGATAATCAGCACCAGTCTGAGCCGCCATATACTTCTGCCAAGCAAAGAACTATAGGCCCAGAAAAGAAAGAGATCCCAGCCCTAGATCAATTATGGAGTCTAAAATTTGAAGGCTCTAAGTCCAAGTAAGGAAGTGGAGCAGGGGTAGAATTAACCAATCCAAAGGGGAAGACTTACTTTGCTTCCTATAGGCTACAATTTGGTTTCACAAACAATGTGGAAGAGTATAAAGCACTTGCTAGGGGCTTAATGTTTTCCCATCAGAAGAAGGTCACATCTCTCATGGTGATGGGGGATTCTGAAGTAATTATCAAATAGGTTTGCAGCTAATATACTTGCCATAATAAAAGATTGGTTTCCTACAGAAATAGAGTTTGGAATCTAATTGAGGACTTTGATGCTTTCAAAATTACTTTGATTCCTAGGAAACAAAATCAGATTGCAGATGCTTTGGCAGTTACTGCTAGTACTTTGGAACCTATACAGGACTCCAAATTGAAAATATTTTTTGTTGAACTAGTTTCAATCCCAGCAGTCCCCGACAATGTCCAGAAATTTTTAGGTCTTCGATGATGACCAACACATACTCGCCTTCTTGGAAAGTTCAAATGTCTTTGAAGGACAAATCATAGATAAATCAAATAGAGATCAAGGAGAATGGGACACTGAAGGTTGTGATACAGAAGGAGTAATGAACTTAAACAGTAACAACATTCACAAGGGGATGGTAGCCTTAGAAAGAATATTTGATTATGATCCTCAGGATTGAGAGAGAGTGCCAATGCAAAGTGAAGGAGGGAAGTACGAATCTATTAATTTGGCTAATTTGGGTCCTGAAAGAAATGTCCTTATAGGAAAGACTTGCCTTGAGGAGATAAAAAATGAAATAATTAAGGTGTTAAAAGAAGATATTGCAGACATTTCTAGGAGTTATGAATATTTGAAGACTTTTGACACCTTTTTGATCACACAAACAATATCGTTGAAGCCAGAAGCCAAGCCCTTTTTTCAAAAGCAGTGCCCAGTCAACACTTTGATCGAACCATTAATATAAAAGGAAGTGTAAAAACTTTTATCAGCAAGAATCATCTTCCCAGTAAGGCACTCCACGTGGGTTGTCAATCTAGTTCCAGTACATAAGAAAAGTGGGGAGGTCAGGCTGTGTGTTGACTTCAGGAACCTAAACAAAGCCTCAGAGAAGGATAACTATCCACTTCCTTCTCTTGATGAGGTATTACAAACTATCAACGAATCTCAGATGATGTTATTCTTAGATGGCTATTCTGGGTATAACCAAGTGCTTGTCAGCCATGAGGATAGGATGAAGACTGCCTTCACTACAAATTGGGGAACATTTACCTATCGACGCATGTCATTTGGCCTCATCAACGTTGGAGCTACCTTTCAACGTGCAATGGATGTGGATTTTAAAGATTTGATAGGTAAGTGTATTATTATATATGTGGATGACTTGAAAATATTTTCCAAGAAGAGAAAGGACCATGTTGAAAGGTCCTTAAGAGATGTATCAGCTATGGAGTATCATTCAACCAAACTGTGAACTTATTAATGAAGAACAAACTGATCTCATTAGTAGTTTGAGAAGCTTCACTTTTGAAACAAAAGAAACACCTACCCAGTGGAGAAACACAACAATAATCTTGGATGAAGAAGAGGAAAATTTTGATATTGAGGCCGGAAGGCCCATAATACCACCATTCGCGTGGAAATAAATATCTTCCTTTCTTCCATAGACTTAGACTTTCCTAAATGATCTCACTTAAAATTAGAATCTCAAAAAGAAGGTCTACAGGTCATTATTTCAAACTTAGGTATCTTAGTTCAAAGGAAATCCAAAACTGCATTTCAATACTCTACCTCAACAAAAACATGTTGTTAGTAAACTTTTACAAATGAAAATTGAGGAAACATCCACACATGTACATGTTCTTTATGAGTCAAAACCCAGGTCTTTTTCATGATAATCAACCTATCTATAACATTGGGTTCCTTTCATGGTCCTAAACTCCCCTAAATGATCTATCACACAATCAAAGTTTGTAGGGGAAGATCTACAAATCACCATTATAGATGTAGGTATCGTAATTCCATGTTTTACTTTATCACAATCATAACCTTTTGTTAAGGAAATATTATGCTCGAGCTAGGAGGAACTAAACAGGTTTGCATACCCGCATCTATCCTCTCATTTAAGCCAAAATTATTCTTGGGGATTTGAAAAATTTAGAGGTTTAGCATCATTCTCACTACCTTGGTCTTGGAAAACAAAGGTTCAGTTTAGGTCAACATTTGGTTAAACAATTCATTCATCCTTTTATCGAATTGCATTCTTCATCTCACCAAAATTTACAAAATTTTGAACACACTAACACCTTTTGAATTAAACGTCAACCAACCCAAAACCCTAACTTAGCTATTTTTTATGTGAGATGAATCCTTTTCCATGCATTTTCTTAAGTTAGTTATCATATTTGAACTATTTTATCTTGAAGGTCACAAGTCTACCCTAAATATTTCTGATTTCATAAACATCCTTTTTCCTAACATCAAAATATCAAATTCAAGTCAAAAGTGTTGTCCCAAAACGTTTGCAAAGATCACTTCCCACATCACCCATCCTTTCATCCCGCATTCCCACCATTGCTCCCAAAATACTTAGATCATCCCTTTTACCTAGATTTGAGTAAACTAGAGAGTCCAAACAATACAAATCTCAACACAACTCTCCCACAAGTGACACAAAATTTATGGTAAATACAAGATCACAACACAAGAGAATCATGGAGAAAACCAAAGTTAAATTTACCTCAAGTGCTCCAAATCCTTTAGAATTTGATCCAAGAAGTCAATTTATCCCATCACAACAACCATCATCTCCTTCAAGACCATATGAGATTGAAGACATTACAAATAACCTGTTTGGGCTTACTAGAGGGGAAAACATGGAACAACAAGCCTTTGAAAATGTAGCTCTAGTTTCCCCATCATTTGTTGCACAAAACTTGACACAAAGCTTCACAACTCCATCACTAGGGCTAAATCAAACATCCACTTCTAGTCTTGCAACTGGTATTGTCCAAGACTTTGGTCTAACTCTTCTACTTGAAAGTAGTACACTTGTGGGTACCCTTGACACTAATCCCCCACCTCCAACAACCACTTGAACACCTAAATTTGGTGCTCCTCCCATTCTCTAAGATACTAAACAACCATACACACATCTTGAACTTCATTATTCCATGACCACTTCAACATATCAGGGACAAACCTCTTCATCCATATCCATGAGTACCACAAGTGTGCCCACCCTTACATAGAGAAATATAGACCAAGTATCTCAAAACAACACACAAAGGCATGTCAATACCATACCATAGATTCAACCCTTAAAATAGATGGGGACATCTTTATCCATTCCTCCAAATTGTTCATTTGTACCATTGGTTTCACAAGGCACATCCATCCCATCCATTATCAATCCATCTCAAAACACACCCTTGATCGTGTATCCCATCAACCTAGCTAATTCCCTATTTACATCTCTAGCACAAGGAAATCCCCAAGACATGGGAAAAGGGAATATTTTTAAACCATGGAGTCAAGGTCTCAATGTGTCCTTAACATCACAAAATATGATGGCATCATCCTCATCTCTCCCCATGGTCCCCTTTATCATGCAAAATCAATTAGGACTTCAAACATACTTTCCTCCACCTCAATCCACTATCTTATAAGGAATGTTAAACCAAGGGAATCCCAAACCTCTCATCACCTATTCATTACCCAATCAAAACATAAACACCCATAATCCTCCATCGATGTTCCAACAACCACCTGATCCTACATTGCAAGCACAACAATCCTATCAACAAGCCCTAGCAACACAGTAGCAACAACAACAACAACAACAACAACAATAACAAGGAGCCTTAGCATAACTACAACATCATCAACAACAAGGAAACCTAGCAAAAAAATAGTAGCAACAACAACAACAAGCATCCTTAGCACAACAACAACAATGACAACAACAAGCCGCCTTAGCAACACAACAAGAAATCTTAACACAAAAAAAAGAAGCCGCCTTAGTCAGCACAAAAAGCAGCCTTAGCAGAACAACAACATAAAAAACATCAAACACAACAAGTATCTTTAGTAGTAGAACAAGAACAATAGGCCCAATAGCAAGCCCTAGTGGTGCAACAACAACAATCCCAACAACAAGCCTTACTAGCTCAACAATATGCCCAACAACAAGAACAAGGTTCTTATTATAATCCTCAATCACACATAATCAATCCAAATGTATTAGGAACATATACATCAATACCCCAATTTCCTTCATAGAATCCTACCCCACCATACACCCCATATACCACATACTCATCAAAATCCTACGTACAACTCATCCATCATCCCACCATATGTTCCTCCACCAAACCTACAAGATGATCTAGAATCACAATTTAAGGTGCTATCACAAGAAATACGTGACCTTTGCATGGGCAAGGCAAATAAGCCCCATACATAGAATCTATGTCCCTATCCATTTGATCGAAACATCGCAATGGTACCATTCCCTCTTGGGTTTGAAATCCCCAAATTCGATAAATATAAAGGGAGAGGAAGTCCTGTGGACCATGTCAAAGAATTCATTGTCATGTGTATGGAGGTTGCTTATAATGACTCTTATTTAATGTGCTTCCTCTCTTGAAGTTTAATAGGTCCTACCATGGATTAGTTTTCTCATTTGCCTCGCGACATCAAAAATTTCTAGGAAACTACCAATAAGTTCATTAATCACTTCTCCTTTAACCTTGACATGGACATAAGCCTAGAAGAACTATACACTCTTAGACAAAACAAAGGAGAAAATTTTGCTAATTTATTGTAATGGTGGAGACAAAGAGCTTGGAAAAGCAAGTGGGCTCTTCCCGATGAACAACAAGTGGGAATCATCATAGAAAATTTAGATCTAGATCTATCATTCCACTTGAAAATGCAATGTATCACATCTTATGACGAGCTTGTACCTAGAGCCCTTAACATCGAGAGAGCTCTAATCTCTCAGTCTGGAAATACTCAAGCTTATAAAGACAACCACCCATCAACTAATTCAAATGGCAAGCCTTGTGTCTGGGCTAAGAAAAAGAACATAAAAAATTATGGTATGGTAGACGCTAAACTATTCCTAAGTGCTCCTAGGTGAAACAATACTCAATTTGCTAACATCCAACCAATTGTACAACAAACAACACCTCTACAAAACAATCAAATCAATAACATCAAAATACAAAGGTGAACCCCTAACAAGAACAACTATCCTAAACACAAGTACACACAATTATTTGAACCCATATAAACCATCATGAAAAATTTGGTAGAGTCAAATATGATAACACTTCCCAACTTTGAAAACTACCAAGAATCAAAAGAGAAACCATCTTGGTACAATGCAAATGACTTATGTGACTTTCATAATATTAAGGGGCACAAAACAACAAACTACATGAGGCTTAAAAGAATTATGCAAGACCTCATAGAGGATGACACTATATCTATTGAGGTACTAGCTAGGAATAAATATCTTAAGATATACAGGAACCCTATGCTAGATGATAACAAAGCAAACAACACTAGGAAAGCTAAGGATTACCAAAGCATACAACATACCTATTCCAATGTAGTTGCTTCTTATGATAGCATCATCATTGTCATCACCATTAAAGGGCATAGTGTAGAGTGTGGAGTCACCATGTGACATGGTAAAGTCACCATTCAAGGAGTCCCACCCCAATATAGGGCACAATCTACCCAACCAACAACAAGTACTAGCAAGTATAATCTCTTAGAACAAGTTAAGAAGACTCACACATAGATATTAATGTTAGAGATATTAAGGCTATCACTCACACATAGGGAAATCTTGGAGAAAGCTTTATCAAATTCATTTGTTCCTGAGGATATTGATATTGATCAATTTCAAGCTATGGTAGGACATATTGCTAGTCACCTTCTCACTTTTTCATAACAAGACCTACCATCACGACCATCTCATAACCATGCTTTACACCTTGAGGTTATTATTCATAAGAATAAGGTCAAAAGAATCTTAGTAGATGGAGGTGTTGGATTGAACATTTGCACCCTTAAGCTAATAAAAAACTTGGGCTCTTTAGAAGATGCTATTGAGAAGACAAATAGTACCGACATTAGAGCATATGATGACCAAGAATGGGTATCACAAGGTATCATTGCACTACCCATTCAAGTAGGCCCTCTCATCATAGAAACTACATGCCAAGTACTTGACCTAGATCTTCCCTACAACATACTACTTGGTCAACCCTAGATCCATGCTCCAAAAGTTGTAGCCTCGACTTATCATCAATGTGTGAAGTTTCCTTTTCAGGGTAGAGAGATTACTATCCATGCAGATCCTGAGCCTTTTTACTATTGCAAAAATATTGAAGCCAAGTTCTATGAAATCCCCCAAGTACTCAAGAATGACGAAGGGCCGACACCTTCCACCTCATTTTTTGACCCATCATCCCTTGCATCTACCTCAGAAATGAAGGCACCCATAGTGCAGAACATACCTAATATCAAAGCAGTGATCCAAGATGATGGTTGTTGGAATTACAAGCTAATGAAGAACACATTTGTCTTAAGAGAGCTACCTATTTCTCCTCAATCTCGTGGGAAACCTACATCTGACACCAAAGAGCTTGAAACAATCAAGATGGCAACTACTACCTTCACCAAGTCAGGAGATTTGAACCAAGAAGATGTTAATGAGGAAGATATCTCTAAACTCCTCTATTAGGATGAACGGCCTACCCCCTCTCTTCCTATGGAAGATAATAAAAAAGGCTTGCAGTTAATGAAGGGAATTGGATAGAACAAGAATGAGAATGTTATAAAATTGTGCCTCAACTTGTTGGCTTGAATATCTATTAAAGAGTTAGCATATTTTTCCTTTGCTTGGTCTTCATTATCGGTCGATCGTTGGAGTTCATAACTTTGTAACCTAAGTTGCGGGGTTCTGAAAGTTTCTAACTTGGCGACAATGTGTTGGTCACGACATCATTATTTTTCTTTAACTTTAGAACTTTTTATGAAGTTCAAAAGTTTCTTAACTTCCTACTGGCTAATCTCCTTCATTGTCGCAGCATCCAAGAATTCTCTAACTTGCAGTGGAGGTTACAAAGTTCAAGTTTTATCCAAATAGACAATAGTGTTATCGACTTGACATGGGGATTGGGAAATTCCTAACCTTCGTGTGGTGGTTGTGAAGTTAGAATTTTATGTGACACGCCGATGGGTGTTCACTTCATTGGAGCCATGTTGATGGATGTATTGAGGATGTGGAGGAATGAGTGAGTAAATAACAAAAGGGCTAACTCATGGACACGTAAACTCTTCAGGATTTTGGTTTTAAACTGTTGGCTATTCATATTCTACACCAATGTGGGATAATGTCGATGGTTGGACTTCTTTGAAAGTTGAACAAACTGAATTGGTTTGAACAAAACTCTTGGAGATTGAAGGGTCTTATAGAGTATGCTAGAAATGGTGGACCGTTTGGTTGAGTTTTGTGTTGGAAGAAAAAAAGATTATTTCAGTTGAGCGTGCGCTATATGTTGAATGAACATTGTAACAATGTTTTGATTGACTGTGGTCTATAAGAATGTGATTCGCCTGATTTTAATGCTACTATGTAATATCAAAGAACAAATACCTATGAAGAAGGGATCTATAACTTTATTGTAATTTGGTTTACTATGAATAAAGTGATCTTTCTTTGGTGGTGGGTCTTTCTCTCGAAAGGGTTTTCCCTCGTAAAATTTGATGTCCATTCTCTATTGATATTATTGTCTATTTTGTTCTACTCTTGAACGTGTGAATCTTGATGTTCTGTAATTTGAAATTGAAATTACTTCTACATTATTCCCCTATGATTTGGCATTAGGAAAGTGATTTCCACTCTAGAGTCTTTCCTTACAAGTGGTATCAGATCCAGTCCAATTGTGTTATCCTTGTGGGTTGGGTTGGTTTTTTGTGTCAATTCTGAAGTGGGAGTTTTGTAGAAATTTGGTAATCTTGATTGTAGATTAAGATGGAAAGCACATCAGGAAAGATTGAAATTGAGAAATTCATTGGTAGCAGTTTTGAGTTGTGGAAACTCAAAATGGAAGATTTGTTGTTTGATCGTGATCTTTGGCTTGTTGTGTCTGGAACGAAACCTTCTGGCATGAAGCAAGAAGATTGGGATCTCACAGACAAAAAAGAAAAAGGGTTGATAAGACTCTGTTTAGCAGACTCAGTACTCCTGAATGTTCATGAAGAAAAGACTACATATTCTTTTTGGAAGAAGCTTGCAAACATTTATCAGGGCAAGTCTTTGGTGAATATGTTGTTCTTAAGGAAGAAGTTGTACAATCTTTGAAGATGGAGGAAGGGGAATCTGTGGTTGATCACTTGAATACTTTCAACACGCTTATTTCTCAGTTAACATATGTGAGTGTGAAGATAGATGATGAAGATTGTTGTATGCTCTTGTTGTGTTCTTTTCCTAATTCGTGGGATCATTTAGTGATGACAATTGGGAGCACGACAACCACTTTCAAGATGGAAGATGTGGTTTCTTCTTTGTTGTTAGAAGAGATGAGAAGAAAATATTTTGAGATGGCAAAGGATGCTCTTGTTGTTCGTGGTAGATCGAAAGAGAAAGGAAAGAAGAAGGACAAGAAGTCTAAATCAAAATTTGAAGGGAAATCAAAGTATCCTGGAAAAAATTCCAAGGTGAAATGCTGGAACTGTGGGTAGCCTGGTCATGTCTAAAAGGATTGCAAAGAGGATAAAAAGAAGAAGAAGAAGAAGAAGAAGAACTCTTCTGATAATGATTCTTCTCAGAGTGAAGCAGATGTTGTCATTGCAGCCTTGTAAACTTAGGCATCTGATGATGTCTGGCTGATAGACTCTAGAGCATCTTTCCACATGACATCTGATAGATACTAGTTCACAAAGTATGAAGAATATGATGGTGGAAAGGTATATTTCAAAATTATTCATCTCTAGAAATTATTGGTTGTGGAAGAGTTAGAATTTAGTTTCCCAGTGGAAGAATTAAGGGAATTAATGGCGTAATGCATATACCAGGTCTGGCTCAGAATTTACTTTTTGTAAGTAAGCTAAATGATGTTGGATTGCATGTCTCATTCTCTAGCAATGGCCACAAAATGACTAGAGGCTCGATGATGCTAGCTAGGGGTGCTCGAATTGGTACTCTGTACAAGTTGGACGCATTTGTTTTTCAATGCAACAATGTCTCAGAAAAGTCACAAATTGATGTTCATGTAAAGGAGACTGAAATCCCTAAAGGCACTAATTCTTTGGAAGTTAAACTTCCTACAGAGAAGACTATGCTCTGGCATCAAAGGCACGGTCACATTGGTGAGAAAGGCTTAAAATCCTTGAAAAATAAAAACCTGGTTGAGGGGCTTGAAGATTGTAACCTGGAATTTGAATTTTGTGAACATTGTATATATAGAAAACATCACCGTGTTTCTCTCTACTCTAGTCCTCACAAATCTTCTAGTGTTCTAGATTATATTCACTTTGATTTTTTTGGTCCAATAAATGTTCCTTCATTATTGAAATCAAGATATTATGTTTCCTTTATTGATGATTATTTGAGAAGGGCATTTGTATATTTTCTAAAAAGTAAATTAGAAGTGTTCAATCAATTTAAAGAGTTCAAGAACTTGGTTGAAAATCAGACTGGTAAGAAAATAAAATGCTTGAGGATAGACAACGGTGGTGAATTTTGTTCTATAGATTTTGAAAGGTATTGCAAAGACCATGGAATTAAAAGGAATAAAACAACACCTTACACTCCACAGCAAAATGGAGTTGTTGAAAGGTTCAATAGGACATTGATGGAGAGAGCAAGAAGTATGTTGAGAAGTGTTGGTCTGGAGCAGAAGTTCTGGGTTGAGGTTGTGGCTATAGTGTGTTACTTGGTAAATTGATCTCCTTCTTCAACACTTGTTGACAAAACGCTTATGGAAGCTTGGTCTGGTAAGAAGCCCTCTCTAAGACATGTTCATATCTTTGGCTACGAAGCATATGTTTATGTGTTGAATGAGAAGAGAACTAAATTGGAGAACAAAGTTGTGAAGTGTATCTCCATTGGCTATGAAATTGGTGTGAAAGGATACAAGCTTTGGAATCTCATGACTGAAAAGGTGGTATACAGTAGAAGTGTAATATTTCATGAGCTTGAAACCTTCTTCAGTGGACCTGCAGTCAAGGATGAAAGAAGTCAAGGAGAAAAATGATGGTGTTGAAATTCCTCTAATACCTAAAAAAGAGGAACAACAAATCGATAGTGTACCTAAATCTGAGGAGAGTTTTAGCAGCTCTGAGAGTTCTAAACAAGAAGAAGAACCACAACCTCAGCCTCAACCCGTGAGGAGGTCTACACGTGAAAGGAATCAACCTGATAAGTATGGGTTTTCTATGTTAGATTCAAATTGTGCATGTGCTTTAATTACTAGAACTGATGAGCCTAGGACTGTTAAAGAGGTAATTAGAATGCCCGATTCAAACTCTTGGTTGGAAGCCATGAATGAAGAAATGGCATCATTAGAGAAGAATGAAACTTGGAATTTGGTGCCCTTGCCTGAAGGCAGAAAAGCCATTAGCTGTAAGTGGGTGTTTAAGAAGAAGACTGGTTTGAATGGCAGTGTTAAAAAGTATAAAGAAAGGTTGGTTGCGAAGGGATATTCCTAGGTAGAGTGAATTAATTATGGAGAAATATTTTCTCCTGTAGCAAAGCTGAAATCTATCAGATTTCTTTTGTCACTTGTACTTGTGTATGACTTAGAAATTGAATAGATGGATGTGAAGATAATGTTTCTTCATGGAGATCTTGAAGAAGAAATCTATATGTCCCAGCCTAAGCACTTTGTTGTAAAAGGTAAAGAAAATCGGGTTTGCAAGTGAAAGAAATCTATGTATGGTTTGAAGCAGTCACCTAGAATGTGGTACCAGAAATTTGACACATCTATTTTATCATTGGGATTTGTAAGATCAAAATCTTATCATTGTGTGTACTACAAGACTGAAAATGGTCATGTTCTTATTATTTCCCTTTATGTTGATGATATGTTGTTCATAGGGAATAGTAAGTTTATGATTTTTGATTTAAAATATCAATTGTCTGCAAAGTTTGAATTGAAAGATCTTGGTGCGGCTAGGTATATTCTGGGGATGAAAATAACCAGGGACTGAAAGAGTAGAAAACTTTCACTCTGCCAGAGTAAGTATATTAACACTGTTCTAGAGAGATTTGGTATGACTGATTGCAAGTAGCTAGTTGTTTCAGTTTTGCAAGGAACAAAACTATCTATTCAAGATTGTCCAAAATATCCTACTGAGATGGAAGACATGACCAGAGTTCCTTATGCAAGTGTATTTGGAAGTTTAATGTATGCAATGGTCTGCACAAGGCCATACATTTCCCAAGTAGTGGGAGTTCTTAGCCGATTTATGGCGAATTCGGGAAGGCCATAGTGGGATGCTGTGAAAAGAGTTTTTAGATATATTTAAGAGGTACATCATAGTATGCTTTGTGTTATCTTGGTAACTTGATTGGATCATAGCGTTCTCTCAACATTCAAGGATTTTTAGATTCTAATTGGGTAGGGCACATTGATAGCCAAAGATCCACCAATGGATATATTTTCATGTTGAATGGTGGTGCAGTTAGTTGGATGAGTAAGTGGTAGGCTGTAGTCGCTCTATCCACTACTGAAGCTGAGTACATGGCAGCAACACATGCCTACAAAGAAGTTGTATGGCTTAAACATTTGTGTTCTGATATTGGGTTTAGTGTAAGGAAATTTTCAATTTGTTGTGATATTTAGAGTGTTATTTGTTTGGAAAAAAATTCAACTTTCCATGCCATGATGAAACATATTGATGTGCAGTATCATTTTGTATGAGATATGGTAGAGGATGGAAAGGTCAATTTAGAAAAGGTGGATACTCTGGAAAATGTTGCAGATGTGTTGATAAAGCCATAAGCACAAACAAGTATAGGTTGTGTGTTATTTCGATGGGCCTTCAAGCCCATGACCTTCATTAACTTCAAGTTTGAAGGAAGCCAATAAGTCTTCACCAAGTGGGAGATTGTTAGAAAATTGTGCCTTAACTTGCTGGCTTGAATCTTTGCTAAAGACTTGGCATATTTTTCCTTTGCTTGGTCTTCATTGTTAGCTGATCGCTGGAGTTCATAACTTTGTAACCTAAGTCACGAGGTTCTAAAAATTTCTAACTTGGTGATAGTGTGTTGGTCACGAAATTGCTATTTTTTTTAACTTTAGAACTTTGTTGCAGAGTTCAATAGTTTCTTATCTTCCCGATTGGCCAATCTCCTTCATTATCACGACATCTAGGAATTCTCTAACCTACAGTGGAGGTTACGAAGTTTGAGTTTTATCTGACTAAACGATAGTGCTATCAGCTTGTCATGAGGATCAAGAAATTCCTAACGTTTGTGTGGTGGTTGCTAAGTTAGAATTTTATGCAACACGCTGATGGGTGTTCACTTCATGGGAGCCATGTCGATGGATGTGTTGAGGCTGTGGAGCTACGAGTGAGTAAATAAAAAAAGGGCTAACTCATGGACATGTAAAGTCTTCAGGCTTTTCATTTTAAACTGTTGGTTGTTCATATTTTGCACCAATGTGGGATAATGTTGATGGTTGGACTTCTTTGACAGTTGAATGAACTAAACCAGTTTGAACAAAACTCTTGGAGATCAAAGGGTCTTATAGAGTATGCTAGAAATGGCAGACTGGTTGGTTGAGTTTTGTGTTGGGAGAAAAAAAAGATTATTTCAGTTGAGCATGTTCTATATGTTGAATGAACATTGTAACAGTGCTACGATTGACTATGGTTTGTAAGAATGTGATTGGCCTGATTGTAATGCTACTATGTAATATTAGAGAACAAATACATGTGAAGAAGGGATCTATAACTTTATTGTAATTTTTTTTACTATGAATAAATTGATCTTTCTTTGGTGGTGTGTCTTTCTCTTGAAAGGGTTTTCCCACATAAAATTTGGTGTCCATTCTCTATTGATATTATTGTCTATTATGTTCTACTCTTGAACGTGTGAATCTTAATGTTTTGTAATTTGAAATTGAAAGTACTCCTACATTATTCCCCTGTTATTTTCCATTAAGAAAGTGATTTCCACTCTAGATTCTTTCCTTACAGAGTAGATAGGATAGAATGATAATGGTTTACTATAACCCATCATTCCTAAGAAATGACTAAAGAATCTTGGATTAGGTTGTACTACTATCAAGGTCATCCTTATTGGAAAAGGTAGTTCTACTAAATTAGTTGAGGCTTCCTCTTGGTTACCTACATCACGTGATACAACCTTAGATTACTTCCCCTTAGATGTTGTTGAACTATTTAAAAACAAATCCCTCTTCATGATATCCATTACATCCTTTTCTCCAAGCAATCAACCAACTAAAATATGCCTAGTATACCCAGAACTCATTGACCTAGACGAACAAGGACCACCAATTCTTGATTTCTTCAAAAATGATGAAGCGATCTCATAATTCATGGGACTCCATGATAACTTACCATGGGCAAATCACAAAGCAGGTTTTGACATAGAGCTAGACATAGGGGTGCACTATGGGGAGACAATTGAATCCTTCAGTTGCAAAATTGATTAAATGCAACTAACATGCAGATCCTTAAGTGAAAACCACACTGTGAAAACCTCTCTGAGGCACCCAAGGATGAAGGATTCAATCTTCCCCTTAGTGCAATGCATCAAGAGAAGTCAGTAGTACTAGTAGAAAATGCAACTCTAGTCAATTGATGTGGGAACATAAGAGGAACCTAAGATCACTTTTTATGTTGAATCGTTATTGGAAGAATAATAGAAGAACCTGACAACATTTTTGAAGGAGTGTAGAGCTAACTTTGCATGGTCATACATAGATATCCTAGGCCTCAACCCAGAAGTGGTCATGCATCACTTAGCAGTCTATCCTAAAGCTAAGCCAGTCAAGTAGAAATTAAGAAAGATGCACCCTCAGATAACACTTTTAGTCAAACTCGAGTTACAAAAGCTTCTTGATGTTGGATTCATCTAACCGATAGATTATCCTGAGTGGGTTTCAAAATTGGTACCAGTCTCAAAACCCATTGGGGGCATCAAAATATGCATTGATTTCAAAGACTTAAACAAGGCATGTCCAAAGGATGATTTCCCTCTTCCTAATATCGACCTCATAGTAGACTTAATAGATGGGCATGAAATGATGTCACTCATGGATGGGTTTTTAGGCTACAATCAAATCATAATCGCCAAGGAGGATCAACACAAAATGGTGTTCACTTGTCCATGGAGAACTTATTGCTGGAATGTAGGAGAAACCTATCAAAGAGTGATGACCCTCATCTTCCACAACATGATCCACAAAATACTCAAATATTATGTGGATGATGTTCTTTGTGTTTTTGATGTGTTGATTCTTTATGGTTTATTGTTAACTCATCAGATCTGAGATTAAGTTAAGTAAAGTTTGATAAGTTTAAACAATCTCTAACAACTGATTCACCCCCCCTCTTAGTTGTATGTCCTTATTTTTCCAACAATTGGTATCAGAGCAGGTTCCTTTGAAGAAGTTTAAAATCTTGAGGTGATCTGAGATGGCATCTTACAAGAAGGAAAGTCCTAGATTCGATGGAACAAACTACTCTATGTGGAAAGCTAGAATGGAGTATCATTTGAGGTGTATTGGTGAACCCTTCTAGAAGATTACAAAGAATAGATGTACTATTCCCCATAATGGTCCTTCCACTCCCGATGAGATTAAAGAGGCTGAAACTAACATCAGGGCTATTGAAGCTTTGTTGAGTGCTCCAATAGATTCAAAAATGAAAAATGTGATAGGTTTGAAGATAGCTCATGAGATTTGGATGGAGCTGGAGACTTTGTATGAAGAAGATGTACATGTTAAGGTCATTAAGCTAAAGAGTTTGAAAGGAAAGTATGAAAATATTTCTTCTTTTATGCAAAGAGTAAATGAACTTGTGATGGGTATAAGATGTCCCAGTGGTACCCTAGAAGAACAAGAAATTGTAGCTAAAGTGCTCAGATCATTGCCTCCCTCTTAAAAATAAAAATCTCATGCTATTGAAGAATGCAGATCAATAACAAATGTGACAAGAGATATGTTGATTGGTAAACTTCCTGCTTTTGAGTTGAGTGAATTTGGTGATTTTTCCCCTAAGACTGAATCTACATTTAAGGATTCTGTATCTGGAAGGAACATGCAAACATATGATTCAGGAGAGAGTTCTAGAAAGACATTCAAGTATGAGAAAGAGATGAAACAACTTGAAGATGATGAAAGAGAGGTAGAAGAACTGGAAGTAGCGATTGTAAAGAAAGAAGGCAGAGGAAAAGGTACGTATAAAGAAAATTTTCCTATTAAATGTTTCTCTTATAGTAAAATAGGTCATTTTGCTTCAAGGTGTCCTGAAAGAGTTCCTAGGTCTAAGCCTAACAAACCTAGATTTTAAAAGAAATGCTATTATGCTGAAGAAGGTGTGACTGATGAAGAATATGATAAAGAAAATAGAAATGAAGATGAATGGGTTTTCATTGCTACCATTGAAAATGGTCTGGTGGCTATTGAATTTGCTAAAGTTGAGAAAGCTCTTGCAGCCCAAATTGAAGAAAAGGATGAGTGGGTTATTGATAGAAGATGCTCACATCATATGACTAGTGACAAAAGAAAATTTGTAAGTATAGAAAAATATGATGGTGGGGTTGTAATATTTGTAGATAACAATGCTGGTGTGATTCATGGTAGAGGATATATTTTTCTTGGTCGTAAACATAACACTGATGATGTCCTTTATGTTGAAGGCTTAAAGCATAAACTGTTGAATGTTGGATAGATGGTGGACAAGGGTTGTGATCTTCTGTTCAAAGATGGAAGATGCAAGATACTTTGAAGTTCTAGAAATATGATTGCTTCAAGTACAAAGACAAGAGGTAACATTTTTCACCTGAGTGTTGCTAATATAAGTTGTTTAATTGCTCAAGTAGATGAAAGTTGGTTATGGCATAGGAGGTTCTGTCATGTGAATTTTGAAAACATTATCAAGATAAGCTCCACACAAACAGTAAGAGATCTACCTAAGCTAGTGAAACCTACTAACACAATATGCAAGGAATGTCAGATGGGAAAATAGACTAGAGTCTCTTTTCGAAGAAAAAAGCATCATTCTAATGGAGTACTAGAGTTGGTGCATATTGGCCTATGTGGTCCCTCCAGAATCAAAAGTCTACAAGGAGAAAGGTACTTTATGCTGCTTATTGATGATTACTCTAGAATGATATGGGTTGCTTTCTTAAGAGAAAAACATGAAGTGTTAGAGAAGTTCAAAAGTTTCAAAGCTATGGAAGAAAATGAGAAAGGCCTGAAGATTAAATGCCTAAGGTCAGATAGAGGTGGTGAGCTCACTTCCCAAGAGTTCAATTCTTTATGTGAAGAGCATGGAATCAAAAGACAGTTATCTGCTCCCAAACCCCTCAACATAATGGAGTTGTAGAAAGGAAGAACAAAACAATTTTGGATGCTACTAGAACAATAATGATAGAAGGAAATGTACCTCACATCTATTGGAGAGAAGTTGTAAACACTATTGCATACACTTTAAACTGGGTAATTGTCAATGGTATTTTAGGTAAGACTCCTTTTGAGCTATGGTTTGGTTATAAGCCTACTATTAAATATTTCAAGATCTTTGGAAGCAAGTGTTATATTAAGAGAGGTGAGGACATAGGCAAGTTTTCTACAAGGAGAGATGAAGGAATCTTTCTAGGTTGCTCTACTAAAAGCAAGGCCTACTGATGCTATAATAGAAGATTGAGAAAAATGGTTGAAAGTGCAAATGTCAGAGTTGATGAGGACTCTGATAGTTCATCCATATACTGTGGATATGATTTAGATGACTAGCAAGATAGTACAGACAAAGGGAAGAATGCTTAGGCATAGAATCAACTTCAAATTGTTCTAATAAATCAAGAAAGTCAGGAAGAAGAGACAAGTGGAAGTGTAGAAGAAAGAATAGAAGAACCAAAAGTGTGAGAGAATCCTAAAATACCGAGGTATGTAAAGCTAAATCATTTTGAAAATCAAATAATAGGAGACAAGAATAAAGGAGTGGAAACTAGAAGAAAGATTACAAAAGAGTATTGTCTGATTTCCAAGGTTGAGCCTAAAGATGTCAATGAATCTTGCAATGATGAACACTAGATAGGAGCTATGAAGGAAGAACTGATGCAGAATGAAAAGAATGATACATGGATTCTTGTTCCCAGACCTAAAGATAAAAATGTGATTGGTACTAAATGGGTCTTTCGGAATAAGCTAAATGAACAAGGTGAAGTGGTTCAAAATAAAGCAAGACTGGTATGTAAAGGGTATTCACAAATGGAAGGTATTAATTTTGAGGAAACTTTTTCCCCTGTTGCCAAAATTGAAGCTATAATATTATTTCTTGCTTATGTTCCATATAAGAAATACAAAGTTTATCAAATGGATGTGAAGTCAGCTTTTCTGAATAGTGAGCTAGAAGAAGAGGTATATGTTGAATAGCCAAATGGATTTCAACTGACTAATAAGGAAGACATGGTTTACCGATTGAAGAAAGCTCTATATGGACTCAAGAAATCCCCTAGAGCCTGGTATGCTAGACTGGATAAACACTTACTAAATCTTGGATTCAATAAAGGTACTACTGAAAACAACTTGTATTTCAAGTTGGATCATGATAAATAGTTGATTATGGAAGTCTTTGTTGATGACATTATTTTTGGAGGAGATGATGATCTATGTATGAAGTTTGTTGATGAAATGAAGAGTTAATTTGAAATGAGTATGATTGGAGAGATGAAATTCTTTCTAGGATTACAAGTTACTCAGTTAGACAATGGGATTTTCATATCTCAGTCCAAATATGTGAGAGTTACTGAAGAAGTTTGGCATGGAAGATGCAAAGCATGTTGGTACACCCATGGTAATTGGATGCAAGTTAACATAAAATGATGATTCTCCTAAGGAAAATCAAACAAGATACAAGTCAATGATTGGAAGATTTCACTATTTAACTCAGACTAGACCAAACATCACGAATGTTGTGTGTATGGTAGCTAGATTTTAGGCTAATCCAAAAGAATCTCATGTGACTGCTGTAAAGAGAATTTTTATATATCTGAAAGGAACAATTGATTTTGGGATTTGGTATTCTAAAGATGATGATCTTACCCTAAGTGCATATACTGATGCAGATTGGGAAGGAGATGTAGATGACAAGAAAAGAACAAGTGGTGGTGCCTTCTTCCTAGGGAAGAAGCTGGTGTCTTGGTTGAGTAAAAAGTAGAATTCCATATCCCTATATATTGTTGGGGGAGAGTATATTGTTGCTGCAAATAATTGTACTCAAGTAATGTGGATGAAAGAAATGTTGAAAGATATCAGAATAGTATATGATGAACCTATTGCCATATACTGGGACAACTCAAGTGCAATAAATATATCAAAGAATCTGGTACTATACTCTAAGACCAAGGATATATCAATCAAGTTTCACTTCCTCAGGGAGAAAGTGAGTGAAAAAGATGTCATACTAGAGTATGTTGCTACCAAAGAACAAATTACATATATTTTCACCAATTCATTGCCAAAGGATAATTTTGAGTATCTCTAAGGGATGCTAGGGGTGATTACCCCTCTTGATATGAACTAGAGATGCATTTACTTGCATCGATCTATATGATTCAAATCTATTTTCTGATCCATATTGATGTTTTAGTGGCTGCTACTTAGGGGGAGTAGTCAGATGTACAAATATGTGGTTCAGAGCTTGTATGTGGAAAGATAATGGTTATCTTTGCTATTGATGTCAAAGGGGGAGAAGTGCAATGTGAAAAAATGTGAATTATCTAGGGAGAAGAGCCTTGTGGGAAAGAGATCATGTGGAGAGAAGAGTAAGAACCTAAGGGGGAGTAAGTGTTGTTGCGTTGATGGTATTTTTCACATCATGTGTTTCCATCAATTCCAAAGGGGGAGATTGTTGGATTATATGGTTGTGTTGCTGATATGTGGTTGTCATTGATGTCAACACTATTAGCATTAATTCATTTGAAGTTGTATATGTCGAGGATATTGAGAAAATTGTTAAAAATAAAGTTGCAAGTTGCCAATGGAATAGTGAAGGTCATGAAGGTGTCTTACTCAGTACATTGAAGATCAGTTATTTTGGAATAAAGGGTTTATTGTTGAGAGTATCTAGTTTATCCACTAGAAGTTTCAGAGGTCTGCATGAAGATTTGATGATGCTATGAATAGTTGTGTTCTGACAGTATTTCTATAGCTTCAATTAGTGTTCCTAATTGAAGTTGGTGTGATTCTAGTAATTTCAATTGTTACAGATGATTCTTTGTTAGTTTTTGATGCTTGTAGATGCTTCTAGATCATTCTCTATCTTTGTTGCATGTTTGTGTTGATCGGTGTGCTTGTGCTCAGAGATTTTTCTCTTGTGTATTCAAGTTTTCATGTTCTTGGCCAACATGGTGGCTGAAGTTTAGTGGTGAGAATTCCATGTAAAAAACTTGGTGTTCTCTATTTTTTTGATGTGTTGATTGTTTATGGTTTATTGTTAATTCATCAGTTCTGAGATTAAGTTAAGTAAAGTTTGATAAGTTTAAACAATATCTGACAACTGATTTACCCCCCTCTCAATTGTCTTTCCTTATTTTTCCAACAGATGATATTTTGGAAAAATAAAAGAAAAGAAGTGAGCACATACAAGTCTTAGGACCCATCTCTAATAGGCTGGAAGAATACAAAGTAAGGCTAAACACAAAAAAGTGTGTCTTTGGGGTCATATCAGGGAAAATTCTTGGTTTCATTGTCTCACAAATAGGTATAGAAATTGATCTAGCAAAGATAAAATCCATCCTCGACATGGAACCACCATAGACACTAAAGTAGATGAGAGGATTGCAAGGGAGGTTGTAGTCCATCAGGAGGTTCATAGCACCCCTTTTCACATCTTCTCCATAAATGGATAACTTACAAGTGGGATGAGAAGTGTGATAAAGATTTCCAACAAATCAAAGACTACCTACTAACACCTCCAGTGCTCATGCTACCAATACTGAACAAACCACTGACCTTGTATATCTCAGCAACACTAGCAGCATTAGGAGATCTTTTGGCACAACATGATGAAAACAGAAAGGAAAGAGCTATCTACTACATCAATAGAACCTTGGTGGGCTATGAAATGAATTATTCACCTATTGAGAAAGCATGCTTAGTAGTAGTTTTTGCTTCACAAAAGTTCAGACAATACATGCTATCACATCAAATAAATCTCATTGCAAAGATCACCCATTGAAATACCTATTATTCAAAGCAACTATCACAGGGCACATAGCCAAATGGGTGATGATCTTAACAAAATTTGACATAGAGTATGTAGAACACAAGGTAATCAAAGGACAAGTGATCATAGATCAACTAGCAAAAGCACCTATCTATATTGAGAACCCTCTGATATCTAAGTTCCCTAATGAATCAATGTTCCTTATCAATCTCACAGCTTAGCAGAATATGTACTTTGATGGATCATTCACCCAACATGGATCATGAGTAAGTATTCTTTTCATCACCCCTCAAGTTGGTTTCATCTCAAAGTCATACCAACAATTGTTCCCTTGTACTAGAACAACTTTTCTCAATACAAATCCCTAATCGAAGGTCTAAGGATAGTGGTATAGTGGTAGATACAAGAAATGAAAGTCTATGGAGACTCACAGCTAGTTATCAACCAAGTCAACGATGACTATCAAACTAAGGATGATAAGCTCACTCCTTACAAAAGGATGGTAGAAAGTCTCAAGGACCTTTTTATAGACATAAATTTTGAGAAAATTCCTTGCATGAACAACAGAGCAATAGACACTATGGAAACAATCAGATCACTGCTAGACATGTCGAACAACGTCCTCTAATGCGAATTCTTGGTAGAACAACTTTTCGTACCAACTTTTAAAATCTTTGAATCTGAATTCGTGTGTGTCATTGTCGTTCCCAGATTCCTATGGTATGATGACATATTGATCTACCTAAGCAGAGGGACCCTCGCATCTGATATCACCTCAAAATTTAAAAATACCTTTGTTAAAAAGGCATTCCAATTCATGAACCTAGGTGATACCCTTTACTGTTGAAGCATCGAAGGGACATTGCTATGATGTCTTAACCAAGAGGAAGCCTTGACCAATTTAATAGAAGTGCACGATGGAATATGTGGGTCCCATTCTAGTGGTATGACCTTAGCTAAGAAAATGTTGAGGACATGGTACTATTGTCCAACCATGGAAAAGGAAGCTCATCAGTATGTGTAGAAGTGTATCCAATGTCAACAACATGGGGATCTGATTCATGCTCTAGATTAAGAGTTGCAACCCATGATCACACCCTAGCCTTTTTCATACTGGGGGCTTGACCTCATAGGAAAAATCACCCCAACCTCATCCAATGGCCACAAGTTTATCATAACCACCACTAATTACTTTACTAAGTGGGTTGAAGCCATTCCTATGACCTACATAATGGGGAAGCAAATTTCCAAATTTATCCTGAACTACCTAATCTGTCATTATGTTGTTCCACAAACCTTCATCTTAGATAATGAAACCCCTTTTAAGAATCATAATGTTAAGGATCTCTATCAAAAATTCAACATTCAACACTAATTCTCTACCCCCTATTACCCCCAAGGCAATGGTCAAGCTAAGGCTAAAAACAAAACCATCTTGAAAATCCTGAAGAAAATGACCAATGAAGTTTGTCGTGACTAGCATCTACAACTAAATCCTACTCTCTGGGCTTTTCAAACTAGTATCCACACGCCAACAAGTCCAACCCCTTTCTCCCTAGTCTGTGGGTCTGAAGTTATCCTACCTATTGAGGTTGAGCTCCCACCATTGTGAGTGTCACTACAGAACCTGATCACCAATGAAGAATACAGAGTATCTCGGATGAACGAGTTAGAATTCATGGGCAAGCATCATCTTGATTCCCTCAATCACTTGCAAGTATATCAAAACAGACTAAAAAAGAGTTATAACAAGAGTATCAAATGTTGGTCTTTCCAAGTAGGGGATTTTGTCCTAAAGTAGAATCAGAAGAACTTGCCAAATTAGGACAACAAAGGGAAATTTGAGCCTAACTGGTTAGGTTCATTTTTCATCACAACAAGCTACTAATTAGGAGCATACCAATTCTCATGTTCACCTAAAGGTAAACCTTTTCAAGAACCAACCAACAACTTGCATCTTAAAAAAATTTATGCCTAGTCTTGAAGGGTGTAAATATGAAAATACAAAAAAAATAAAAAATGATCATGTACCATAGAAAAAAGGACCTCTTGCTTGACATGTGAATAATTCATGATAAATTGGACATAATGAGGCCTTGATTCAAGTGTTGTGAGGCATTTTATGCATCCACACTAGGTCTTGGACCCTTGCAAATCGAATAACATGCTTTTAACGATGTCTTGTAAAGGTGTTGTAAAGTGTTGTAAGATAATTTCATGCTTTTCTAGACTTAATAAACCCATTTTCCATTATAAAACATATCTAACTACATCTTCACATCAATCTAGAAGGCTTATAATATAAACTTAATGTTAAACTAGTGTTGTAATGTGTCTTGCACATTCACATTAGTTATTGTGTGTTCCTAGGCTATGTGGACCTCATTTTAGTGTATCACACTTTCACATTGAATTTTGTGTCCCAAGCTCTAATTGACCTTCACATCATCATTAATAGGCCCCTATTACCCCATATTGTGCATCCTGAGGCAATATTTGGTCAAATGACTGACAAAGTTCCAATTTAAACCTTATTTCCTTATCTCCTGGCATCCTAGCTATCAAAATGGCCCCTGTGGAACCCATTCACAATCCATGGTGAATAAGTCCCATTCAGGTGGGACCCATTCACCATGGGTGGCGAATGAGTCCCATTTGGCCCAATTTTGACCTTTGAGCGGGAAAAAGTGAAATTTAAGTTTTTTTTTTTACATGTCGGCCTTAGGGATCTAATTTACAGGAAAATAAGCTGAAATTCCTATAAATATAAGTCTTTTAACCCTAATTCATATCTCTTATCATTCATTCATCCATCGTTCTTCCATCTCAAGTCAAGCAAGTTAGGGTTTTAACATTACAAGTCATTTAAGATCAATTTTTAGACATTCAAGGGCAGATTCTTCATGTTTTGCTACAAACATTCAAGATAAAACATCATGGAAAGGTATTGAATTCATTATTTCATGCTTCATTACATTCTTTCATCATTTAATCATTTAATTACCTAAAAGGGGTTTTAACAAGGAAAATCCACATGCCCTAACATTCAACATTTCTCTCTCTTATCTTTTGTGTTTACAGATTTAGGCCTCTTGGAAGCTTGAAAACCATTAAGAATCAAGTTCAAAATTTTTTTAGGTCTTTTCTTCATTGAACAAGTCAAAATATCAACAAAAACTCACTTTTAGGCTAAAAAACTAGAGTTTCAGAAGCAGACACCTGGAGAAGTCTAAAGTGCAAATCGGAAGCTCTAGATTCCACTTTTGAATATTCAAAAATTCAAAAATGGAATCATTCGCCATGGTTGGTGAATGAGTCCCACTCCAAGGTCAATTTTTGGTTTTCTGCATTTTTAGATACCCTTTTGTCAGAAACAGGTTTCAGAACAATTTTATAGAACAGGGACTAATTTTCCCATAATGGTGAATGAGTCCCACCAAGTCTAAAATTCAGCATTAGTAGCATTCCAGAATCCATTTCCAGTCTCCATCCATATTTCAGGTGCACACTTTCATTTTGGTTCCTTTCTGTTCAATTTTATTCACATCTCTAGGTGTTTTTACATTACATAATGTGTTTTCCAACAAGTTGCATTTCAATATTTTTACATTCTTAATCAATAAATTTTACCAATTATTTGCATTAATATCATTGCATTTAGGCTTAATTCCATCATACTTGCATTAGTTTGATTGAACCACATAGATTTTGTTGGGGTTTATCTCTCTCCTTTTAGGTGAAAGATCCTAAGAGTGCAAGAGTAGTCTATAAACCTCATGCCCAAAAATCTATGGTTCATTTTGGTGAACCTACTTTTTGAACATCTTATTTTCCAATTTGGAGTCCATTTTCATCTTAATCCTAGCTTGCATTGAATTTTCATTAGAGTTGCATTGGTTACTTTGCATCTAGGGTTTCAAATTTTTGGATTAGAGAAAAGGTCATTTAGCTTACATTTTTGGCACATAATTTCCTTAAATATCTCTAAAATTCTACATATCTATCTTAGGTCTACATCATACAACATCAAGCATATCAAAAACACTTCAAACCTTCTGAAAAATTTGCAAAAAACTAGTACTGGGACTCATTCACCATGCTGGGCGAATTAGTCCCTTCCAAATTTTTAACTGACTATTATAGCATCAAAAACCTCATTTTTGTGCTTCCTAAGGCTCCTAGTATCATATAGTATACATCTGGAAAGTTTCTGGAATGTTTGTTTTATGCACCTAGCTCAAAAACATCATTTTCTAGATTACTCATTCTTCAAATCACTTCATTTGCACACATCCTTACATTTGAAAATGCTTCCATTTCTGCAATTTTTCATCACATTGATAAAAGTACTTTTCACTTTTTCATATACAATATTTGTATTCATAAATCTTTGCATTAGTTTGGTAAAAGTACTTTTCATTCTTTCATATACATTGTTTACATTCTTAAGGTGTTGCATACATTGGATAAGAGTGTTTTGTATCTTTGTATATTGTTCATATTGTTGAAACATTGCATGAAATGGTTACATGTGCTTTTCATTCTTGTTCAAACAATCCTAGTACCTTACATATGTAGACATGTTAAGAAACATTTCCTATCCCCTCCCTATGAGAGTGTTTTAGTGAAAGAGACTACAACTTGGGCCATTCCTAATGATCATGCTTGTTCTTCTCATAATATATCTCCTCTTGGTAATGAAGATATTTTAGTAGAAGAATCAATTAATGAGAGTTTTGAGAGTCTTAGTTGTTTCTCTCCTTTTACCTCTCTTAGTGAACAAAACATTCACAACCAACATAACACAATGTTAGATGATCGTGACATTACAATTTCTTTTTCTCCTAGTATCTCTCCTTGTTGTGAAGACAATACTTTGATGTTAGAAAACCTATTTTGTGAAGATCATGGGAATCTTAGTTGTCCTCCTTCACCTTACAAAATTCTTCTTAAACAAGACAATACAACCATAGGTAATCATGACAACAACATTTGTCCTTCTCATAGTATCTCTCCTAGTTGTGAAGAAGATACTTTGTTCTTAGAAAACACAATTGATGACAGTCATGAGAATCTTCATTGTCCCTCTTCACTTAACAAGACCTTTGTTGGGTAATAGAATTCAACCATTGAGCATTCTCCTACTCATGATGAAGTCTTAGAATGTCAAGAAAAATCAGTTTGTAGTTCTTCTAAAAAACCTCCTCCTAGGAAGGATATCATGATGAAAGACAAGAACCACAATAATGATATAGTATCTCACTTGCTAATGGATGTTAACACTATTCAACCTCAACTCATCCTTTACCCCACTTCACATAAACCTCTACCTCAAAATAAACATGAACTTGAACTTTACCCACCTAAGAATAATATATCGTAGCAGTTGAGTTATAATACCATTGCTCATACATATAACACTTGAAATAAGCCTCAACCAACCCCAACACTCTTACCTTTTCCTAATCCTATCCCCCCTATACCTATCTTACTAGGTCTTCCTAGTGGAAAGGACTACAATCTTGTTGAACAACTAAAGAATACTCCTGCTAAAATTTCATTATGGGACCTTATTCAAGCCTCCCCTCACTATCATAGCATGATCCAATCAGCCTTGCAACAAGTTCATGTTCCTTCTAATGTGCAACCCACCGAAATAGAAACCATGATACAAGGAATAAATGCTGACATTGTTTACCACCAAAGTGAACTCCCCCCTTGGGAAGTGCAAAACAAAATGAAGCATTCATGATCATCACTCAATACAAGTGAAAAGGGATTCAGAGAACTCTTGTGGATACCGACTCTGCTCTTAATGTATGTGGAGTGAACCTTCTTGATAGACTAGGTGTCGATAAATCAAACATTCAATCCAATTCTTTATCCATCATGGGATTTTTCAATGTAAGCAAACAACCACTTGGTGTGATCACTTTACCTCTTATAGTTGGAGTGTCCACATTGGATACACCAATCCATGTTATGCCTAATGATATTTTGTATAACCTTCTTCTAGGCAGGCTGTGGGTTCATGCAATGAATGGTGTGCCTTCCACTCTTCATCGTAAAATGAAATACATCTACAATGACAAAGTGTACATACTAAATACTGATCATGATCCTTATAGTGTCTTGCAACTTGAGAAAACTAGAGATAACCCCTTGAACACCTTAACGCCAACCACACAAGTGGAACCCGTGCAACAAAATGACAAAGAAAAACACATTGACGAAGTCACAAAGCTATTAGAAGATGATTGCGGTTCCTTCGATTTCGAACATGACTTAATGGGAGAGTACAAAATCATCCAAAAAGATTCAAATAAGGCCAAAGACACAACAATAATGTGAACACAAAATTTGTTAGGGAAATTTAGGGCATCTCAAAGAAATCTCCAAGAATAGTGGTGCATTTGGTAAATTCAATTTTGATTAGATTGCATCAAAGACACATACAATTATGTCCTAAAGTGGAAACAGACACAATTCATTTCCCACATTAATCCTTCTGAGAGAAGACATGTAAATTCAACATCATGCAATAAAAGATTCTAGAACCAAAACCAACACAGATGAAAGATAAGACAGAAAACTAGAACACACAGACTTACGTGGGGAAAACCCTTTCGAGTAAAAAACCCCACACTCCAAAGATCGAGCCATTGTATTATTCAGCAACTAAAGGTTACAATACAATTCAGGCTCATAGCCTTTTCAGAGATTACATCTTGTTCATTTTGGATACAATCTGGTAACCAACTCTCCCTCTGTACATTTCCTGATCAACCTCTCAAACCAAAAAATCTTCATACTGTTGCAATACCCTCACATAGTATACAATACAGATCAACATGAGAGATCAACCATGGCATTTAATCCTTGATCAGGAGAGAATTCGGCAGCATAACCCTACCTCTCACTTCCTTTGTTTCGGCCTCATGTCCTCGACCTTCTAGCCAGCCACTCGGCCCTCACTCTATCGCTCACCTATATCGAACAACTATTCATCAAACTGAACATCATCTGCAATTCCAGAGTATATCCATGTCGTCTCTGTCTGTTGAACTTCCTCACAAAATGGCCACAATAGACTAACTTCCAACGGTTCCCATTCGGCTTCTCTGATTGGCCGAAGACACACCATGTAGGATGGTCTCCCAATCGGTCAGAGAAATTCAACCTGTATTCACATGTTGGTGAGACACTAACCTTGTCTCGCTGATGCCATAAGACCTAACTGTAGCTGTCGCCAAGAGTCCTCACTATCGGCAAGAGGTTACACCGAGTTTAGAAAGCTATCACTCAGATTTCACCTTGTCACCAAGACCTCATACCGATGATCATCACTTGTATCACTATCACCAAGACAATCGCTATTCGATGAGACATCATACCGAAGTCCCAAAGTCACATAGACATTAGCTTTCCATTCGGTGAGACTATCGCTACTCGCCAGGACATCACACCGATGTTCACAAGTTATTTCGAAGTGTCCAATAGTCAGCAAGACTTATCGCTATCCCGATGAGCATCGGTGAGAAAAGCATAAGTCACCAAGAGTTCATAGCGAAGCCTCCATGTTACCCCGAAGACTCCAAGTGAAAGCTATCGGCAAGACTTTGGCTATTGCTGAGACTTCATACCGAAGCAAGCCTTTCAGCCAAGGGTCTCCCCGACACCGCTTGTTGCCCAGAGTCTCCCCAATATTTGATAAGAGTGGCCTGTTGGCTAGAGATCTCCCTATCTCTAAGAGTTCCTACCGAACCCTTATGTTATCCCGATGTCTCCGAGTGTAACACTGTCAGCGAGACATCTCTTATCGCTAAGACACATTCTGATAGGAGCAAGTCATATCGATTACTGCATCCGCTAGATAGACCAAGGGTCATGCCGATATCGGCCAGACTTTCTACCGTCACTGAGACAACATTCTGACTATCCCAGGTTATGCCTATCGCCAAGACATTCAGGAGGTCACAGTGACAGCTCAGGATCAACTAGCAGATCGGCCAAACATCTCAACAGTCACACCGAAATTTCTCACAAGAGGTTTCATTCGATGGGATTGAGGCAACAATTCCAACAATCTCCCACTTGACAAAGATCACACAGGCACCTCCAAAGCAACCAGAAACTAAGATCACACTAGCTCCACCAGATCAAACCCCGCAATACTCAAGACAACCAATCAACAAGATTCCACAGATAACAGTCCATAGGACAATCTGCAACAAAGAACAGGCATCCAACTGCAACTCACTATCCAACAAAGCAACCGAAATGCAACCGATCAGAGCCTTCTAGGAAACCATATAGACCTCAAACATGCTCTCATGCTCCATCAAGAATTCAGCACCAACATCCAAGATATCCACCATTCAACCAACAAACCCTGTCATCTTCCAACATGCCACCTGTGAAGAAAGATACAAGCCAAGGTGAGTAAGCACTAGTTCAACAAACACAAGCAAAAGATCCCAGTGATATCATCAACAAGATATTGCTACCACTTCACTGTGCTCAGATGCTATACAAAAGCAATATCAACTTCAAAGCCTCAAACGGAGTACAACCATGAAGCCATTCTCTAGAAACAAGATAGAAAACACCAGCTAGAACAACAATCAGACTAACTGCTTCCATCCAACTGATAGACCCACGCGACTGAAAATAGCACCCACAACTTGTGCTATTCCATCCAATCCCACATACCTAAAAGGTATAAGCATTAGTAAACTCATGCCAAACTATAACCAACTCAATAACAGCAAATACAAGCTCCAAGTGCCAACCAGTCGAAGAAGACAAAACACAACAGGAACTCCCACTACCTGAGTAATTCCAAATCTGAAAGATCAAAGACATACCAAGTCTACCAATAACAACACATAGAAAATGTAACCATGTAGTACCAAAAATATCCACAATGATACGTACAACCTGCAACAAACCGTTACAATATTCATTTCTGTCACCACAAGTCTTCACAGTTCTCCCAAGTTCTCCACATTCAATCAAAGGAAAGAGGATTAAGAACCTCCATGTCATCACCCATGAACATGAGTGAAAACACATGACCACAAGCAAGTGATCACTATAGCTCCAACCAAACCTCAAACCAATGAAATGTGAAACCAAACATCCAGGAAGTAAACCAAGACCAAAGAGAGAAACTATGCACACCATACCCCTATAGAACATCCTCCTATATACACTTCTAATAGCCAGCTGTGTCAAGAATGATCTCCTTCTCATCCCAAAAGAAAAGCCTTAACAACATCCAACGTTCAATCACCAAGATCAAACCAACTTCTAATATCATGTAATCAACATGGATGTAAGCCTCTCAAAGAAGATCAAGCTAGTTCATTCCCCATTTCAGGAAATCAGCCCATACATCATCTCCTACCAATTCTCATCAGTAAAACACATAACACAAAAGCTCAAGGAGATAAACAAGCTGTACAACTTCCACTATGAATCCTCCAGAACCATTAAATAGCAATTCAAGATCCATATCATGAAAGTGAACATAAAACACATCTAAAAAATATAATGGGCCAAATACCTCTCAGATAAACTACCGAGCAACCAAGAGTGGGAACAAGAATACTCCTTCAAGATATATAAGCCATCATGACTAATCCAAGAGAAATCTCCTCATAGGTCTCTAATTGAACTCACGTTCAACCAAGGTGTAGGCTTCTCGGACTTTCTGCTAAAATATTTATCAAGAGTAACAATCAACAACACTTCTCTCATAAGAGAAAAACAACCTCACCTTATTCTTCATGTATCCATGAGTACTAGCAAATTGATCATCTCATTCTAAATTTCAACTACAATACTACATTATCACGAAGTATCAAGCAAATAATCAAAGCACCAAATACACAAAGAATTTACCAGACCACTGTCAAAGCTCCAATCATCTGAATCATAAACTTATCATGACACCATGATCTACATATCCCCTTAGGAGATACCATACTTCAAGTGACTTCACCGTGGTCTCAAGTACAATGCATAATACCAAAACTCTAGTGCACAAACAAGAGTATACCATGACATAAAGCAAACATACTCAAAACCAACATCAGCTGTCAAGCACCACCAACACCTCATCCAAAGACTCCAAGCATCCTCCATGGATTCAAGATGTTGCATATCTTCAAATAATGTCCATGCAAAAGTGAAAGAACCCTTCTGTAGAAATAGGATCTAAAATCCCCCCCTTGAAACTTCTGCAACACTAAAGAAGACCATTCACCACCATGTGATGAAACCACAATTACTGCTAAAGCTCCCATTGAAACGTAACATCCGAGCTCTCCAAGCATCATGTCCTCTTGCTTCAGGTTCCCATAACTGACTATTCAGGTACTCAACAATATCCATCCTCTCATCTCAAAGCAATCACACCAATGCACAAGTGACTACAAACAAGGCTACCTAACAAGTATGCACCAGCAATGAATCAACCTCGTGGATAAAGACAGTCCACATCCAAGTTACCTCACTGCAGCCAATGGGTAGCTATTCCACCAACCACATAACTCGTAGATCACAAACATCGAACATGCAAACCCTTCATCGCATTGGAAACTGCAACGCTGAGATTTCAAAGAGAATAACCACAAAGACAATCATGTCCACAATGAGCACCATAATTAAGGAACTCACAAGTACCACCACAGGAATGCTGAGTGAAAAATCACGTACCAACACTCCCATGTAGAGAAGAAATCACACCTCCTCAAACCATGCACAAAGCATGCATGCAGAACTGCAACTATCTCATCCAAGCAACACTCCAAAAGCCGGTGTCTAGAAAATAGCTTAACAACTCCACATAACCACAAGTTTTGCTTAACCGTGTAAAACATGTACATGCATCCGAGAAAGAGATAGGCTATTTCAGAAGCTTGCAAATCAACTAATGATTAACTCCATAGCCTTTATGTATTCGAGATTAACAGGAAAACAGTGCCTTCCCACACCAAGAAAACACCACCTAGCATAAGCACTCTCTTCCATGGCTGAGAAACAAACTAGGCTTCTCCATATCACCAAGGAGCCTCTCACACAGACTTCCAATATGAAAGCTTTACTGCTACACAACCACGGAGCAAGAAAATACACCTCATACACCAAGGTTGTACCGCTGCCAACTAGGAGACACATACCACAACAAAACAACATGATCAACTCCCTTTTCCATCTCCACCATCCTTTAAGTTGCGTGTTGTCTCTGAATATCACAAGACTTCCACTCACCAAAGGATCAATAAATCAGTCCATTCCTCCAGATTTCCTCTAGCCTATCAAGCTAAGAAATCTTCACAAGAGAAATACCTGGAACCAACAACCAAAAGATGGCCCTGATACCACTTGTTAGGAAAATTTAGAGCATCTCAGAGAATCTCCAAGAACAGTGGTGCCTTTGATAACTTCATTTTTTATTAGATTGCATCAAAGACAACGTACAACTATTCCTAAAGCCAAAATAGACACAGTTCATTTCCCACATTAATCCTTCTAAGAGAAGCACATGTAAATTCAACATCATGCAATAAAAGATTCTAGAAGCAAAACCAACACAGATGAAAGATAAGACAGAAAACCATAACACATAGACTTACGTGGGGAAAACCCTTTCGGGTAAAAAACCCCACACTCCAAAGATCAGCCATTGTATTATTCAGCAACTGAAGGTTACAATACAATTCAGGCTCATAGCCTTTTCAGAGAATACATCTTGTTCATATTTTGGATACAATCTGGTAACCAACTCTCCCTCTGTACATTTCCTGATCAACCTCTCAAACCAAACAATCTTCGTACTATTGCAATACCCTCACACAGTATACAATACATATCAACCTGAGAGATCAACCATGGCATTCAATCCTTGATCAGGAGAGAATTCGGCAGCACAACCCTGCCTCTCACTTCCTCTGCTTTGGCCTCATGGCCTCGGCCTTCCAGCCCACTCGGCCCTCACTCTATCACTCACCTGTATCGAACAACTGTTCATCAAATTGAACATCATCTACAATTCTAGAGTATATCCATGTCATCTTTGTCTGTTGAACTTCCTCACAGAATGGCCACAACAGACTAACTTCCAACGATTCCCATTCAGCTTCTTTGATTGGTCGAAGACACACCACATAGGATGGTCTCCCAATTAGTCAGAGGAATTCAACCTATTCGCATTCGGTGAGACACTAACCACTAATGCGGAGTCACTAGAGATTACACCGAGTTCAGAAAGTTATCGCTCAGACTTCACCTTGTCGCCAAGACCTCATACCGATGATCATCACTTGTATTGCTATTGCCAAGACAATTGCTATTCGATGAGACATCATACCAAAGTCCCAAAGTCACATAGATGTTAGCTTTCCATTCGGTGAGACTATCGCTACTCGCCAGGACATCACACCAATGTTCATAAGTTATTCTGAAGTGTCCAACAGTCGGCAAGACTTACCGCTATCGCCAAGAGGTTACAGCGATGTTCACACCTATCGGCGAGAGAACCCACCATCGGCAAGACTTCTTACCAGACTTCCAAGTTACCCCAATGAGCATCGGTGAGACAAACATAACTCGCCAAGAGTTCATAGCGAAGCCTCCGTGTTACCCCGAAGACTCCAAGTGAAAGCTATCGGCAAGACTTCGGCTATCGCTGAGACTTCATACCGAAGCAAGCCTTTCGGCCAAGGGTCTCCCCGACACCGCTTGTCACCCAGAGTCTCCCCGATATTCAATAAGAGTGGCCTGTTAGCCAGAGATCTCCCTATCGCCAAGAGTTCCTACCGAACCCTTATGTTATCCTTGATGTCTCAGAATGTAACACTGTCAGCGAGACATCTCTTATCCTAAGACACATTCTGATAGGAGCAAGTCATACCAATTACTGCATGGGCCAGACAGACCAAGGGTCACTCCGATATCAGCCAGACTTTCTACTATCGCTGAGACAACATTCTGACTATCCCAGGTTACGTCGAAGGTTTAGGTTATGTCGATCGCCAAGACACTCAGGAGGTCACAGCGACAGTTTAGGATCAACTAGCAGATCGGCAGACATCTCAACAATCACACCGAAATTGCTCACAAGAGGTTTCAGTCTATGGGATTGAGGCAACAATTCCAACAAAATTTAGATGACCTTTCAAAGCATCCACCTCAACCACTTTAGACAAATAAACAAACTACACAGTCATCTTTGATGGCGTTTATGATCAACCACCACTCAATCCAAAAGCAATGAAGAAGCTTTATGGAAAAGGTTATGAACTCATGAAAAAACTTGGATATAGTGGAAAAGGATGTGGTGCTCAAGAACAAGGTATCCACAACCTTATAGAGCCTAACACACAACAAAAAACTCATGTTCTTGGCTATTTTCTTGTGATAGAAATTGCCAAGCCTTCACTCAACATCAACAATCTCACACAACACACCCCTAAATCATCCTTATCAATCGTCCATCCTGAACACATCAAAAATAGTGGTTTTGAAAATCATCCTTTACAAAATATGACACAAAAAAATACACCACTTAATGTCAATGTCATCTTGTAAAATATTCATGATTTGAATTTATTAGATTTTATACCCTCCTATAATGGAGAGAATAAAATCTCACAATCTAAAGAGTCTTGCATAGATATGGCAACCACTACTAAGGAAGGGGTATCTTTGTCACATACCACAATACCACCTTCTACCATTAATCAAGAAGGCATCTTGTCGAGACTCATCCAAGGTCACTTGATCTCTCTCCCCCTCAAAACTCGAAATAAATGCTCTTAAAGGACTTCATTTTGTGCCTATCATAGATTTCATGGCCACTTCACTAATGAATGTAATGCTTTGAGTCATAAAATCCAAAAAATTTAGGAGTTTGGTATGCTTCCCTCTATGGGGGAACCTAGTTCCTCTAATTAATATGGATTTTCACTCTAGCATGCATTTCATCAATCGTTTTGGCTCACCTTTGTCCTGCACTAAGTGGGGAAAAGGAGTTTGATAGCCTTGTCCTCATATGTCACTTGTGGTTGCCTCATTTGGCTAGTCGTTAACCTTTCATGAATACATAAGAGTAAGCTTGGGATGTGGGCGAGATGCCTTAAGTTAGCTCGCATATGACATACTTCTCTCTTTCATGACATAGCTTATTGGAAACATATGACTTGGCATAGGGTTTTCTGAATAAGCTTGCATGTCTTCTTCTTCTACTTTAAAGAAATTTATCATAGTACTGGTTTTCATAACTACATTAAAGTGGGGTCCATACATCACCACTTGCATTTCATTGTGTGATTTTCTTTTTCTTGTGATTTCCTCTCTTGGAAGCATTAGGTACAATGTTCTCCAGGATGAGATCTTGCACTTGTCCTCTCTTGGAAACAAGATGATATTTTTTGCACTTATCCTCTCTTGGAGACATTAAGCATGATGTTCCCTAAGATGATACATTGCATGAACAAAGAAAAATCCCTTTCAACAAGCTTGCATTAAAAATTTCTATGAGTGTCAAGCATACGAAGTTTTGCTTACCTCATAGAGGTCAAAAATCATTTTCCTTTGTGGTGCCTTATTAAAGTTATCAGGAGGTATAAATTTGATATGGTTGAGTGGGAAGCCCACACGACACGAATTTCCCCATAGCCACCTATGTGTTTGTTAATTCATACCAACTAGCATATGTTTCTCACCTTTTGTGATTTCTCACCCGATGGACAACCAAGAATTTTGTCGCCCCAGAGTGAGTGCACATTTATTTTTTTGAACAAATAGCCTAGATCTGATTCACAAATAGTTGGACAAATGATCGAAGCATGATTCGCCTTATTTTCATCTTTCTCTTCTTCCTAGTTCTTTCCATTGCATGATTTTGTATCTTGATGGTTTGACTTAGGATCTTGGATCCTGGGGACTTGTGCCACCTCCTTTGATCTTTGTCATTCTTTGTCATCTGCATTTGTACTCTTGAATCTCTCTTGAATGTCTACTTTAGTATGAGTTTGAAACAAGTTCATCCTCTCACTAAAGTAGAGGATAAATATACTATAGAAAAAAGGACCTCTTGCTTGACATGTGAATAATTCATGATAAATTGAACTTAATAAGGCCTTGATTCAAGTGTTGTGAGGAATTTTATGCATCCACACTAGGTTTTGGACCCTTGTAAATCGAATAACATGCTTTTAACAATGTCTTGTAAAGGTGTTGTAAAGTGTTGTAAGAAACTTTCATGCTTTTCTAGACTTAATAAACCCATTTTCCATTATAAAACATATCTAACTGCATCTTCACATCAATATAGAAGGCTTATAAAATAAATTTAATGTTAAACTTGTGTTGTAATGTGTCTTGCACATTCACATTAGTTCGTGTGCCTTCCTAGGCTATGCGGACCTCATTTTAGTGTTGTAAAGTGTATTTAATCACACTTTCACATTGAATTCAGTGTCTCAAGCCCTAATTGAACTTCACATCATCATTGATAGGCCCCTATTACCCCATATTGTGCATCCCGAGGAAATGTTTGATCAAATGATCGACAAAGTTGCAATTTAAACCTTATTTCCTTATCTCTTGGCATCCTAGCTATCAAAATGGCTCTTGTGGGACCCATTCGCCATCCATGGTGAATCAGTCCCATCCAGGTGTGACCCATTTGCCATGGGTGGCGAATGAATCCCATTTGGCCCAATTTTGACCTTTCAGCGAGAAAAAGCGAAATTTAAGTTTATTATTTTTACATGTCGGCCTTAGGGATCCAATTTACGAGAAAATAAGGTGAAATTCCTATAAATATAAGTCTTTTAACCCTAATTCATATCTCTTATCATTCATCCATCCATCATGATTCCATCTCAAGTCAAGCACGTTAGAGTTTTAACATTACAAGCCATTTAAGATCAATTTTTAGACACTCAAGGGCAGATTCTTCATGTTTTGTTGCAGAAATTAAAGATCAAACATCATGGAAATTTATTGAATTCATTATTTCATGCTTCATTACATTCTTTCATCATTTTGGTTTTATTACCTAAAAGGGCTTTGACCAAGGAAAACCCCCATGCCCTAACATTCAACATATCTCTCTCTTGTCTTGTGTGTTTGTAGATTTAGGCCTCTTGGAAGCTTGGAAACCATTAAGAATGAACTTCAAAATTTATTTAGATCTTATCTTCATTGAACAAGTCAAAATATCAACAAAAACTCACTTTCAGGATCAAAAATCAGAGTTTTGGAAGCAGACACCTGGAGAAGTCTAAAGTGCAAATTTGAAGCTCCAGATTCCATTTTTGAATATTTAAAAATTAAAAAGTGGACTCATTCTCCATGGGTGGTGAATGAGTCCCACTCCAAGGTCATTTTTTTGGTTTTCTATATTTTTAGATAGCCTTTGTTAGAAACAGGTTCCAGAACAGTTTTACAAAACTAGGACTGATTCGCCCAAAATGGAAAATGAGTCCCGCTAGGTCTGAAATTCAGCATTAGCAACATTCTAGAATCCATTTCCAATCTCCATCCATATTTCAAGTGCAAACTTTCAGTTTGGTTCCTTTCTTTTCAATTTTATTCACATCTCTAGGTGTTTTTGCATTACACAATGTGTTTTCCAACAAGTTGCATTTCAATAGTTTTACATTCTTAATCAATCAATTTTACTAATTAATTGCACTTAGGTTTAATTCCATCATACTTGCATTAGTTTCAGTGAACAACATAGATTTTGCTAGGGTTTATCTCTCTCCTTTTAGGGGAAAGATCCTAAGAGTGCAAGGGTAGTCTATAAACCTCATGCCCAAACAACTATGGTTTAGATCAAAATCCAAAAATAAAAGAGAAAAAGGATTTAAAAAGTAAAGAAAAAAATCATCCTCTAGTGAAAACCACTTCGGTGGAAGTTTGGGCAAGTACCTTGGTGGTGCAGGAGCACCCAAGCCCTTCAAGGAACACTTCAAGTGTCAGGAGGTTGCAGGGGTCTTGAAGACTTATAAACCACTCCAGAACATCAACTATGATATCTTGCAGCCTATAATGGCATTTGGCATGGATGAGAGTAGTTGGAAGATCAAAAGTCCTAAGGGTCCTGATAAGGACCCTAGGACCAAAATGCTTTGTAAATGGAAAAATAATGTTCTAGGAGGTTAGATAGGTTTATTATGATTTAATTTTGTCAAATAATATTGGATAGTAAGGATCCAATAGTTTTTGGATAGTAGAGTTTAATAAATTGTAAATTGGAAATTCAAATTTTTGAATTCCAACATTGGGCGGGAAAGCAGTTTTTTGATGTTTTAATGAGTTTAATGTAAACTAATCAATCCAAAACAGTTTGAGAAGTTGGGGAAAGATTATTCAAGGCCATATAAGTCATTTGTATAGAGGTTGGGTTGCTGGTATGGATTTTGTATGGACTGCTATAGGAAAAAGCAAAAAATAATAATTTCTTGCATTTTTCTTGTGTTCATTTGATGAAAACTTGATTGCCATTGAAGATATGTCTAGTTGGATGATTTAGGAACCTTTATTTACATGTTTTAAGGCCTTTTTATGCTCTAATAAGCAACAACAATCAATTCTTTGTACTTTATAACTAACTCTCCTCAAGAAAGTGCAGATTTTCATTAATTTTGAGGGTTTTTATGGATGATTGATCCATTTCAAGGTAGAATGATGCTGTAACCTTTCAAATGGATCACTTCTAACATGTATAATACAAACCTAACAAACTAATGTGCAGGAAGGAAGAATATCAAGGTGTACACCGAGTTGTCAAAGGGAAAAGTGCATGAAAATGGTGCCTAAAGTGTAGCAGCAGGAGATCTACCTTAATAAGGGGTATCTTTTTGAGTTGGAATAGTTGAAACATGTTGAGTTATTGGTGAAAAGTCCAAAAATAGGTTATGGAAGTGTTGGGAAGGCTAGATTTCAAAAGGCCCTAGTTTTGAGGCAAGTTTTGGAGGGTTTTATGTTTGAGCATATTAAGGGTGTCATAGAAGACTAAAATCTTGAAAATCCTTGGTTTGGGAACATTTTAAGGGACTGTTGAAAGTTTCATAGTCAGGGGTTGAGTTTAGAGAGGGGTTGCTTTGAAAAAGAGGGCTAATTAGGCCTAGTTTTTGAGGAAACAACAGATTTTGGAGAATCTGATCCAAAACAAGTGCCAACAAGATTTGGGTATGTTGTGTAGCATCACAAAATACATCTTAATCAGTCATTTATTTGGGGAGTCATTTAGAAAAGTTGAGTGAAAAGTCAAAAAACCATTGCTAGAGGCCTAGTTGGGCTAGAAGCCTAGTCAAGGTGCAAAAAGTGAGTTGTGCTTAAGACAGAGGGTTGGGGCTTTGTAAATGTTCAAGAAAAGTTTTTTTGAGTCTTTTAAAAGCTTCCCAAGGGTTTGGGTACATAAGTGAAGGTTTAAAGTCATAAGTGAAACTTTGAGGCTTATCTCCTGCAGGGTGCCTAGAAGAGGGTTTTAGATTGCTTCATTGAAATCCTTGAAATCATTGTTGTTTTCCTACAGTTCCCATCCCGTCTGCATTAGAGTGGTATAATAGTAGTAAGTAGGTCCTTTAGGGATTGAAAAATCAACAATGGCACCTAAAAATCAATTGGCAAGAGAGTTGGAGTAGTTAAGGGAAATATTGGAAAGGGAGAGAAGGGAAAGAAGAGAACAAGACGCAGCAAGAGCAAGAGAAGAAAGGCAATGGAGAAGGGAGAGAGAGACTATGCAAGCAAGGATAAACAACCTTGAGAGAAGTAGGAGGATAGAAGAACAAGCAAACCAAGAAGATAATGATCAAGATGAAGAGCATGTGAGGGTAAATCAAGAAACAAAGCAGTTGAGATAGAAGATCCCGAGGAAAGGAGGTTAGTGAGGTTGTTGAAAGCAGTACAAGGTCATGGAGGAAAGAGTCACATAGATTTTCCTATCTATCAAGGGAAGATGGATAGTGAAGAGGTGTTAGGATGGCTTGATGCCTTAGAGAACTATTTTGAGTTTGAGGAGATGGATGAAGAGAGGAAGGTTAAGTTTGCCAAAACCAAGTTGAGAGGTACAACATTGACATGGTGGACTAGTTTTCAGAATGATAGGATGGCTAGGGGATTGGAAAAAGTTTCTACATGGGCTAGGATGAAGAGTTTGGTCAAGGAGCAATTCCTACCATCTGATTACACAATTCATGTGAAGAGGATGAGGCAGAATTTAAGACAAAAGGACATGGATGTGATGTCCTATACTGAGAAATTTCACAAGCTTAGTATCAGAGGAGGATATGAGGAAGAAGATGAGAAAGTAGCCAGGTATATCAATGGCTTGAGGTACAATCTACAAGATGAGATTGGTTTGCAATTGCCAAGGACATTAGGAGAATGTTTTCAATTGGCCATTAGAGCTAAGGAAAAGGTGAAGAGGAAGCAAGAAAGATCAAGCAATGGTGGAAGAGGAGGTAGTTCAAATAGGGGCAGAGGTAATAGAGAACAAAGACAAGGCAGCAATGACAAGAGCAGCAATGACAAAGGAAAAGAGGTGTTTTCAGATCAAAGAGGTGGATACACTCCTAGAGGAGGAGGTAGATTTAGACAAGGTAGAGGACCATTCACATGTAGGTGTTTCAATTGTAATGAACCAGGGCATCCTTCTTTCAAGTGTCCTAAATGGGAACAAGTTGATAAGGGCAGAGATAGGAGAGCTAACTTGGTACAAGAAGAAGAAGACAAGAAGGAGGAACCAAAAACATTCATGGCAGACCCTGTGACTGATGGTGAGTTTCTTATGGTCAAGCAAGGAGAAAGACTTCATCAAGAGCCAAAGGTAACTATCTTTAAGACTAATTGTCTCAGTCATGGTAAAATATGCAGAATTACTCATAGATTCAAGGTCACATAGCAATTTAGTTTCAGTTGATATGGTAACCAAGTTAGGGATTGAAACTTTTGATCACCCTACTCCCTACAAGGCCACTTGGGTAACTCAAGGACAACATGTAGAGATTTGTAAGAGGGCTTATGTAGATTTCTCAATTGGATCATATCATGATAGGGTGCTTTGTGATGTCATTCCAATGACTTGTGGTCATATCATCTTGGGGAGACCATGGCAGTATGCTAGAAGGACATTGCATGATGGTTTTCACAATACATATTTGGTGCATAAAGATGCTATTAGATACAAATTAGTGCCTTTTCCTTTGGAGCAGTCAAATGAAAGTTTTATGATCTATTTTGAGAAGAGTTTGTAGGTGAATAAGCAGGGTAAGATAGGTAAGACAAGGGAAGATACTGGTTGGAGGAGTGATGAGTTGGAGCAGGGTTGTGGAGCACACAGTCCTAGAAATCAGAATTTGTGGGACTTAGACAGTGTCAAGGTTGGAGACATTGAATGCCCTATAGTTGACGGTGATAGAGGTGATGTCCTTTCACAAGGGAGTTAGTGGAATGAGGGCAAGAACAGGGCACAAAAATAGATTGAGTTAAAACAGCCAAGAGGACAAACAAATCACTGTTTTGGTTCTCACATGATGAATGACAAGAGTGCAGATTGGCAGAAGAGGAAGACAGTGACTTTGGGAGATTACATGCCCTGTCATTTGAAGATGAAAACATATGAGAGCAAGGGGTCTTTTGGTGGCAACACATGGGATACTTCTTGGGGCAAGAAATTTTTCTTTCTTGGGGAGAATGGTGCAGGAGCACCCAAGCCCTTCAAGGAACACTTCAAGTGCTAGGAGGTTGCAGGGGTCTTGAAGACTTATAAACCACTCCAGAACATCAACTATGATATCTTTTAGCCTATAATGGCATTTGGCATGGATGAGAGTAGTTGGAAGATCAAAAGTCCTAAGGGTCCTGATAAGGACCCTAGGACCAAAATGCTTTGTAAATGGAAAAATAATGTTCTAGGAGGTTAGATAGGTTTATTATCATTTAATTTTGTCAAATAATATTGGATAGTAAGGATCCAATAGTTTTTGGATAGTAGAGTTTAATAAATTGTAAATTGGAAATTCGAATTTTTGAATTCCAACATTGGGTGGGAAAGTAGTTTTTTGATGTTTTAATCACTTTAATGTAAAATAATCAATCCAAAACGGTTTGAGAAGTTGGGGAAAGGTTATTCAAGGCCATAGAAGTCATTTGTATGGAGGTTGGGTTGCTGGTATGGATTTTGTACAGACTGCTACAACAAAAAGCAAAAAAATAGCAATTTCTTACATTTTTCTTGTGTTCATTTGATGAAAACTTGATTGCCATTGAAGATATGTCTGGTTGGATGCTTTAGGAACCTATATTTACATGTTTTAAGGCCTTTAACGATAACCTTTGCAATCAATTCTTTGTATTTTATAATGACATCCTCAGAAAATATGATTTTCATTGATTTTGAAGTTTTATGGATGATTGATCCATTCAAGGTAGAATAATTGTTTGTAACCTTTAAATGGATCCACTTCACAACATGTATTATTAACAAGAAATAATGTGCAGGAAGGAATATCAAGATTGTACCAGGTTATCAAAGGGAAAAGGTCACTTAGAAAATGGGTACTAAAATTATAGCCAGGAGATCTGCTTATAATAAAGGGTATCTTTGAGGTTTGGAATATTTGGAAACGCATCTTGAGTTATTGTTAGAATTCCAAAATGGGTTTTGAAGTGTTGGGGAGAAATTTCTAGATTTCAAAAGGACCTGGTTGGGCATTTGAGTTTGGAGGTTTTATATTGTTTGAAAATTATTAAGAGATTGTCATAGAAGATAAAATCTTAGAAATCCTTGGGAACATTTAAAGGAGATGTTTCCATAGTCGGGGGTTAGCGCTGAAAAAAGAGGGCTAATTAGGCCCTAGTTTTTGAGGAAACAAGCAGTTACGATAAATTAGAAACAAATTACTAACAATGTTGGGTGTGTTGTAGCGAAAACAAATCATCTTATTCGATCATTTATTTAGGGGTCATTAAGAAAAGTTCAATTGAAAATTCGAGAGAAACCATTGCTAGAGGCCTAGTTGGGCTAGAAGCCTAGTCAAGGTGCAAAAAGTGAGTTGTGCTTAAGACAAAGGGTTGGGGCTTTGTAAACATTCATGAAAATTTTGTTTGAGTCTTTTAAAAGCTTCCCAAGGGTTTGGGTCCATAAGTGAAGGTTTAAAGTCATAAGTGAAACTTTGAGGCTTATCTCCTGCAGGGTGCCTAGAAGAGGGTTTTAGATTGCTTCATTGAAATCCTTGAAATCATTATTGTTTTCCTAAAGTTCCCATCCCCTTTGCATCACTTGGTGAAAACCTGCCAAATAGGCACCTTGCGTAAATAAAAGTGTAGTGTTGCAAAAAGGATCCTTTGAAATTTTTCGCACTCGTTTAGGTCTTCCTTGTGGATTTTTTCTTAATGTTTCCTTGGTTTAGTGTTGTAATGTGGATAACACATTCACATTATGACTTGGTTCCTTATGAACTAATGGATTTTAATGGTGCCTTGCAAAAGTGTTGTGAAGTGTTGTAACACACTTTCACACTTTTCTAAGGTTTTATCAATTTAAACATAATTTTAATCATAATTAATCTTAATCTTTCCTTATTTGGAGTTTTTTAAAGTGTTGTAACACACTTTCACATTCTTCTAGGCTTTTCATTAATAATTTGGCTCTCTTATGCTTTAATTGTCCCTATTTTGCATCCATAAGCTTCGTTTGTTGCATCTTTTTTGAGGATAATCCTGACACCAACGAGTAACCAATCATAATTCTTGTTCCTAGCTTGTGTGGCCTAGATTTAGTGTTTGGGATGCATTCACCACCTTGGGCGAATGAGTCCCACCTAGGTCTTTTTGGCCCCAATGCAAGTTTCACGCATTTCTAGACACTTTTGGTTTTTGGTCCCATACATTATGTGTGATGGGACTCATTCACCACTTTGGGAGAATGAGTCTCATGTTACCAAAATTCAAATTTAAATCAAATTTCTGGTAGTATTTTATTCTCCTAGATCTGATGTCATCTTGTAGTGTTGTAATTTCGGGAATTCTTGCATAATTAAGTATAAATACAAGGTTCTTTCACTCATTTTCATCTAAAGCATTCAAGTATTCATACCTAGCATTCAAGAGAGTTCACAAAAGCTTTTGAGCATTCAAAATATTATTCAAGGCATTTCAAGGGAAGATTATCAAGCATTCAAGAGCATCTTTCAAGCATCAATCATCATGCCAAAGATTGCTTGCATCATGTTGTTTTAGAGCTAACAATTGTGATGTAGGATTTTTGTTTCAAGCAAGCATTGTATTCAAGATCAATCAACATAAAGCAAGAGTCCAAGTCTACATCCATTGGATCCATTACTTACATGTTTACAACACCTTATTGCTAGGGTTTGGTGAGTTGCAACATTGATACTTGTTCATTCATCATTCTCTTTTTATACTTCATTCTATTTCAAGGTTTAATTACCAACAAGGGGTTTGACCAACGCAAACCCCTATTCACTAGCCCTCACAACATTTTCCCCTCTTCTTGTGTGTGATTTGTAGAGCTAGGTTGCACATTTTCCAAGAAGTAAAGTTGGAGAGAAGTTTTCAAATACCTAAAAGTTGTCAAAGTTGTCATCAAGCCTTGGAGAAGCTTGAAGAAGACATACAAGTGGTATTTTGTAGTTTCAGATTTGAAAACTAGTCAAGAAGAACAAAGTAGACCGAGAGGCACATAATCCACTTTAGAATTTCTAGAAAAGTAGAAGTGGACTGATTCACCACTATTGGTGAATGAGTCCCACTATACAGGGTTGAATAGGAATTTTGCATATCTAGATACCCTTTTAGCTGAAACTTGCTCTTGTGCATTTTCCAGAAATCTCGACTGACTCGCCCATCTTGGCGTATGATTTCTAGTCAACTTCAATAATAGATTTTTCAGTGATCCAGACCTCCATTCTGCCATCTATAGTTTTCTAGGTGCACACCTCCAGTTTCACAACTTTTCATTATAGTTTGTTTGTCTTTCTAGGTCATTTAGCATTTATTTGCATATCACATTATGTTTTCCAATTCATTGTCTTTTCCAAGTATACACTTGGTGGTGAACCCATCACTAGACATTATTCAATCCCTAGAACCTTCCCTTTGTCAAATTTCAATCTCCTTTGTATTGAAATCTCAAGTGTTTGTTCTTGAGTGAAAGGTTGAAAAATTTGTCTCTTTTTAGGTCCAAAACCCTAGAAGTGAAAGAAAATCCCCCCATTTTTGTTCATTTCATTTTGGTTACCCTACATATAGAGCATCATATTTTTGATTTGGAGTGCATTTACATCCTAGATTTATCTTGCATTAACATTGCATTAGGTTTTGCATTTGCATTCTAGAGTTTCAAAATTTGCATTAGTGAAAATATCATTTACCTTGTATTATTGCACTTAATTTCATTGAAAAATAGTAAAATTATGCATTTGCATCTCATATTTGCATCAGAAAACATAAAAAGCATAAAATTCAATTCAAAAAAAATAGTACCTGGGCTTTTTCGCCACCTTGGGTGAATCAGTCCCATTGCATATTTTTCACTACATTTTCTAGCATTTATAGTTCAGTTTATGAGTTTCTACTTCTTTTTTCTACATTTCATTTTCACTTTCTAGAATTTTAGTTATAAGAATTTCATTCTTGTCAGCTTACATTTCATTTGCATAAACCCTGCATTTAGTAGCCTTTGCATGAGCGTTTGGTGTCATATTTCTAATACCTTAGTGAGAAGAAGTTTGAGACTCATGTCATCCTGTGATAGCACAATCGTTGTGGATCTTGGGTTATCTAGAGCTTCCACTCCTAGTATTGACACTAGTACACTAGGCATGGATAACACCCAGGCTAACAACTCTTTGCCTTTAGATAACATACAAGTTGAACCAAGGAATGATAACATCCCGTAGGAAAACATAATTCACATTCATGAGGACCTAGTAAACTTACACCATCAAATAAGCCTTGAAAAAAATTCAACTATTGAAATTCCTAAAATAGAAAACATTCATCACATGCTTGAAAGTGAAGATGGCCTTGACCTTGTTAAAAACATAATGCAAATCTTTGGAAAGCATCTTCTTGCAACCACTAGCTATCCTTTACCCACAAGCAATGTTACAAGCCAAGGAGGAACATAAATTCCTCCTCCCACAACCATAGCCTCAATACCTACCTATACCAATCCTCAAGTCATGACAACAATGCAACAAGTTAGTAATGTGATTCCTTCTCTGGGTATTCCTACTAGCATCCCTAGTTCCTACGTGGCATCGATGCAAGTTATATCTCCTACCTTACCACCTATAAGCATTCCATTCATTTGTCCTACAAACACATACACTCCATCACCACTTTCACTTCCATCCAATAAAACAAGCAATGACCCTTTCATAATATAACTTTTCCAAACTATTTCATCCCTTCAAAACCAAATTTCTACCATCAACCAAAACCAAAATGGCCCACCCACATATTATGTCAAAATCAGTCCATTCTCCTTGGAGATATTGTGAACATCGATTCCATAAGGTGTGAGGTGCCTAGATTTGAGAAGAATGGAGAGAAGGGAGATCCTTCTAACCATGTTAATGCCTACACTGCCTTATGTAGTGACTTTTTCCTAGATCCAAGTTGAAAGATACTGCCTTGGAATGGTTCTCTTCCTTACCGAACAACTCAATTCATTCCTACAATGAACTTGTTGAGGCATTTATAAACCATTTCCAAGTGCATATGACTCCCAAGATGACCTTCGCCGATTTGATGAGATGCAAGAAAAAAGAGGATGAAAAAATAACTAATTTTATCTCATGCAATCAATCGCTTTATTCTCAAATTGATGTCAAGGTTCCTGACTCACACCTTCAAAATATGTTCATAGAAAACTTGCAAAGTAAGATTCAAGACAATTTGACCATGATGAAATTCACATCCTTCATGCACCTATGCACTACCCTCTATGATGATCAAAATTTGGCTAGTAGTCAAGATACAAGGTACGCTTCTAGATGAATTGAGAAATATGAACCCGTAAACCAAAATAATTCCCAACCTTTTCGAAAAAAATAAAGGGTTCCTTCAATTCAACCCCCCTCAACAACCAACTCAAAATTTCAACAATCAAATAGTTGTTGTCAAAAGCACGGTGCCCTTTAGTTATGGCAATCCAAAAAGATAATTCACTCCCTTACCTGATACCCTCCATAACACAATCTCTTAATTGCTAGAACAACAAATAATTACCTTGCCACCCATCAAAACACTCGACCCTAATAATCCTTTACCCTTGAGATTTAAATCCAATGCTTATTTCCACTATCACCAACAAAATGGACATGACATAGAAAATTGCAAGTGTCTTAAACATCGTGTGCAAGACCTCATTGATTTTGGTCATCTATCCATTAGAGGTGTTAGTGATCAAGGAAATAAGTCTATTGCCCCTCCTAATCAAAATTTACAAATTTTTACCAATCTAATTCCCAAACACAATATTTCATTTGTCAAAGCCAACGAAACTACAAAGAATGATGTGATGAATGTTGATATAGATGATGAAAACAATGCTTATGCTTTCAATAATGATATCAATATCAACCCTATGGATGAAATGATAGGGGAAATAGATGTCATCCCTCATAAGTGTTGACCTAAGAGTCCTCTTGACATTTCTTTCTCTTCTAAGGATATACCTAAACATTTTCCTAATGGTCCTCTCTACATAGCCGGTTGTATCTATGACAAGCCCACTAATGGGATACTAATAGATCCCGCATATGGAGAGAATGTGATCACCGAAGAATTTCTCCTTTTGCATGAACTCTATCAAGATGAATATGATAGACCGAAATCATGGATCAAGACACACAATGGCTTTATGTTCCCTATAATAGGATCGATCACCTTACCATTGCAAATAGGACCCAAAAAATTAGACATCATACTCTGCATCATCCTGCAATTAGACCAACTTCTTGTGAAGCTAGGCCACCCATCGCTTCACTCCATGAAATTTGTCCCTTCGGTTGTGCATAAATTTATAAAGTTTCCCTTTGACAATGAGATATTCACTGTTCACCATAGCGACTTTAACCCCCTGTCATCTAAAGAAACTTTTCCCTAGATTCCTTTTGGCCTGAACCCATGGAACCTATTAAGCCAAGGGAAGACTTATATTTCTTGTCCTATCAAAAGTTCAAGGAAAAGAAGATAATAGAATTATCTCTCCAAAACATGTCCCTATCCACCTCCAAACCTCCTATCCTAGAAGAAATCATGATTCAACCTAAACAAGAACCAAATAGCCAAGACCAACCAAAAAAAAAACTTCACCTAGACATCATCCAAAAGACCAAGAGACAATGAAAACAACCTCGTCACGCCTCCTTGAATAAAACAAGTTTACAAAGAAAAAGAGAAAGTGGCTAAACAACCTCTTGTGGTTCCTTCAATTCCTCCCCTTAGGGAAGAAAAGCAACCTATGGTTGATCAACCAGCTCCTACACAAACACAACTTGAAAACAAAAACAAAATGAATAGAGATGCTAGAGAGTGTAGGCAAAGATGTTGTGCCCTTGCTCACAAGTTACACAAAGAATTAAACAAAGAAAATCAAAATCTGAACTTGACTGAAGCAATGCATGATGACCCCCCTCCCCAACTGAAACAAAATGGCCCAATACAAAAACCACAACAAGAGTTGAACTCTTCAATGGACATTATCATTTGACCTCCTATTGTGGTTAACTTGGATGACGATGATGAGATTGCTAAAATCAATGAAGAGGTGCATAATGAATTGAACACATTGTTTTCCTCTTCCATGAGCTTAAATGACAAATCTCCTATAAAGAGTGTCTAACTTGGTGCTTCTCCTAGTTTGGCACTTTCCCTTGTCGCATTGGCTAGTTTCCCACCCTCAGCATACATAGAACATGATTGGAAGGTGGATGACTTGCTCATAGGTTGACTTACATTTTCCTTACTAGTATAGTCCTTTTCATTTTCTTTTTCCTTTTCTTTTTTATTTTGTGTGATTGCATGTGTGTAATGTGATCCCTATGATGTTCTATACAATGTTCTCTCTCTTTGTGACATTCCTCTATTTATACCTTCATTCTTCTCTATGTCATGCATCTCTTTCACTTTTTATCTTTATCTCTTTCTTGTGTTTTCCTTTGGGGATGATGCAAGGCATCGAGACATCCATGTCTCCTTTATGTTAACCCATAAGGATTTCTTTTTCTTTTCCTTTTCATTTCATCTTTATCTTTTTCTTGTGTTTTCCTTTTGGGTATGATGCAAGGCATCGAAACATTCATGTCTCCTTCATGTTGACCCAAAATCTTTTCCTTTTTCTTTCACCTTTTCTTTTTCATTTGTATTGTGTTTTCCTTTTGGGGATGATGCAAGGCATCAAGACACCCTATGTCTCTTCCATGTTGACCCAAAATATTTTTCTTTGTTTTTTCTCTCTTTGTGCCATTCTTCCAGTTCTATGTGTATTTGGGGGATGATGACAGTTCCAAGTTCTCTAAAAAAAATGCAGCAAAGAACATACTGACCCCTAATCCATATATCCCTTATGTGTTTGGTTTTTTCATTTTGGGGGAAACCCCTCTCTTTTCTTTTTCTCTTGCATGACGTGGCTTTACTCAGAAACATATGACTTGGCATAGGGCTTTCCAAGTTGGCTCTCATGTCTTCTTTCTTTTTTGAAATTTTCATCTTCTAATTTAAAGTAATTGCTCAGAGTTTGGTGTTCAACAATTCCTTTGAAGTGGGGGCATACATTAGCATTATTCTTATGCATTTTTCCTTTTCATGGTTCTTAGTGCAGCCTTCTTACTTCATACAATGTGTATGTTGCTTTGTGGATGACATTGGGTGTAATGTCCTTTAGGAGCGTAATCTCTCTTATCATATTACATTCCTCTTAGTTGCTTGATGCAACACACTGCATCCCCTAAGTTGTGAATTTTTTGTTCTTTGATTGGTCCTCTCTTGGAGACATTAGGCACAATGTTCCCTAAGTTAAATACCTTGCATGAACTAAGCAAGACTCCTTTGAACATTCTTTTCATTTTGCATTTTTCATTTGTTTTTATATGGCCACCTTGCATAATATAGCTTGCATGCCTGTGGATCCATCCTATTTGTTCATGAGCTCCAAGCATACAAAGTTTTGCTTGTCTCATGAATCTCGAAAGACCCATTTTGTGTGGTGCCTTATTAAAGTTATTAGGAGGTATAACTTTGGTATGGTTGAGCGAGAAGCCCAATCTGAGGCATGAATTTCCCCATATCCACTTGCATGTGTGTGAGTGCATACCAGCCATGAGTGTATGTTTCTCACCTTTTAGGACTTCTCACCCGATGGATAGCCAGGAGTTCCGTTGCATCAGAGTGAGTATGCATTTTTTAGAAAAATAGCCTAGATATGATCCACATCTGGATGGAAAATTGATTGAAGCTCAATATGATTCTTTCCTTTCTTTTCTTTTCTCTTTTTCATCTTTGGTAGTGTATGATTGGCCTTGCCGCTATTCTTTATATCATTTTCATATGCATTCCTTTGTGCTTATGTTTGGTTTTCCATGGGATCTTGATCCTAGGGGCTTGATCACCCCTCTTCATTGTTGTTGTCTCATCTTGCTATCATCAGTTCATTGGAAGCCCTCTTGGTGCATGTTTGTCTACTTTAGTGTGAGTTTGAAGCAGGTTCATCGTCCCACTAAAGTGGGGGCTAAATGTACTGTCAAAAAAATGATCCTTTGACATTTATCGCACTCGTTTGGGTCCTCCTTATGGATTTTGGCTTAATGTTGCCTTGATTTAGTGTTGTAATGTGGATAACACATTCACATTAGGTCTTGGGTCCTTGTGAACTAATAGATTTTAATGGTTCCTTGCAAAAGTGTTGTGAAGTGTTGTAACACACTTTCACACTTTTCTAGGGTTTTATCAATTTAAACATAATTTTAATCATAATCAACCTTAATCTTGCCTTATTTGCAGAGTTTTAAAGTGTTGTAACACACTTTCACATTCCTCTAGGATTTTCATTAACAATTTGACTTTCTTATGCTTTAATTGGCCCTGTTTTGCATACATAAACCTCATTTATTGCATCTTTTTTAGGATAATCCTGACACCAACTAGTAACCAATCATAATTCAAGTGTTCCTAGCTTGTGTGGCCTAGATTTGGAATCTGGGACTCATTTTCCACCTTGGGCGAATGAGTACCAGCTTGCAAATCTGGATGAGTAGGAGCATTAGATTGAGAGACTTCTAATGAGCATAGTTGGGCCACAAATCCATCCACTCCTTTCTTAAGCAAATTTTACATTTGATGAGAGCTTACCATTTGTGGGGATTTTTCCTTCAACCCCCTTAGCTCTACTAGCCTTCCTTCTGATTGAAATCTCATGAATAGTTCTTGGAAGTTGATCTCAATCATTCCCAATGTAGTAAGCCATTGTACTCCCAAAACAATATATGTTGCACCCATGGATATCACATGCATTGGGGTATCAAGTTGATAATCTCCCATGGATAATTTAATGCTATGAAACTTCCCTGAACAACTAACTGTACCACCATATGCGATCAAAATCTGAAACTCTAGAGTTGGATATATAAAACAATTTAGATGAGTAGCTAACTTTTTGTTGATGAAATTATGAGTACTACCTGAGTCGATCAACACAGTTACCTTCTGCTTCTTTAAGAACCCCACCACCTTGAGAGTTTGTGGAGCACTGAAACCTGAGAGTGCATGACAAGAAATTATTGGTTGAGAATCATGTGATTCCTCATTTGACTCCCTTTCATCCTCTAGTATGGGTTCCTCCTCTTCATCCTCACTTGGACCTTCAATATAGAACAATTTCTTTTCACTGCATTTATGTCCTCGACTGTATTTTCTATCACAATTGAAACACAACCCTTTTGCTCTTTTCTCCTCAATTTGCTATGGAGTCAACTTAGTAGGTTTTGTTGAATATCCTTTCTCTCTTGTCACATTAGCCCATTGCTTCTTAGGAATTAAATACTTCTCCTCTACCTTGCGTGCTAAGATAAAAGACTCATTTATGGAGCTAGGGCTAAACATGCGTACCTCATGTTAAATGTGATCCTTGAGACCACCCAAGAATAAATCATTCAAGTTTTCCTCCATAATTGTATCCACTCTTAAGGATATATTTTGGAATTGCTGAATATAATCCTTAACTAATCCTATTTGTTGAAGCTTAGCCAACTGGCTGAAGAAGTTGTTTGTCACGCTATTGCTATATTGTGCTTAGAGTTCCTCCGTAAAAATTGACCATGAGATAGTGAGCCCCTTTTTCCTTCTATGAGTGAAAAGCCAACGATACCAAATGAATTGATCTGGTTCTAGATATAGGGAATCCATCATGACCTTTTATCCATTTGGGATTTGGTGTACTTCAAAAAAGTTCTCTTTTTGGTTTATCCATGTTAGAGGATCCTTGCCATCAAACTTGCGCATATCCACCTTTGGAAATAAATTCCTAGATCCCATAGGAGTACTAAAGCTTGTTTCAATGGTAGCTGGCCTAGAATTTTCACCTTGGTCGCTTGAGAACTCCTTTCTTGGTTCAACCATGTAGGTGCTTAACATGTTTTGTATGTCCAATATATCTCCTCTTAGGTCACACATATCCATCTTAATTGAGGAAATTTCTTCCTTGACCTTATTTATTTCCTCATTAGGATTAATATCCTCTATTGTTACCACATCCTTATCAGGAGTCTTCCCCGAAGTGACAACATTCCTTTTGCCTCTTATTGCGGACCCCGTCATGATGGGAACCACTAATTTCAAAATAAATCACACAAGTGAAACTTAAATTCTCTAAAAAATTTACTGTAACTTACTAGGGCTAAAATAACTCTCACCTAGAAAAATCTCCAAGAAATAAGCAGATTTGCAGTGTCGAGAGTGATAATTGTGAAAATTTTAATTTTTCAATAACTTTCTTATTTCTACTCCAATTCCTCCAAATGTTTTACTATAATCTACATTAGTATGTATTCAAAAACCCAATAAAAATGAGACTCCAATTCGACAAGATGTGTTAGATATGTAGATTCCAAAAAAATTGTGTACAAACCCTAATTCTACAATAATTCACTTAATTATGCTCCAATTCTTCTGAAATCTAGACTATAGCTTCTTTAATATGTTCTTCAAAAACCCTTTAAAAATTAGAAAAAAAAATCCAAAATTTGAAAGATATTCTCTTCGCAAAATCACCTCCAAAATTGAGAAAAACCTTGCCTCTACGGTGCCAAGATCACGCTTTGATACCACTTTTTATGAAATAACTTGCACAATATAAGAATATGATATGAAATATTCTACAAATACTTGATAATAACTAAGGATAACAAGCCACTTCAAGGGGGAAAACCTCCAAATATCTCTAATGAGAACACACTTCACAACTTGATGATGAAATAAGACTCACAACCTCCTATATATACCTATTTATGCCTAGTATATCACCTAGGCCGACTTAGACACACCTATATAAGTCTTAGGCCGACCTAAACAACTAAATAACAATATACTAATGATAATATGACTTAATAGAGAGTTAAGATAGCCACAAGCTGACTATTCATAACCTGATGTACACTAATATTAAGGGTGTAGCAGTGGCCCAGATATAGAATCTGGGACTCATTTTCCACCTTGGGCGAATGAGTTCCACCTAGGTCATTTTGGCCATGATGCAGGTTTCACACATTTCTAGACACTTTTTATTTTTGGTCCCATACATTATGTGTGATGGGACTCATTCGCCACCTTCGGTGAATGAGTCCCATGTGACCAAAATTCAAATTTAAATAAAATTTTTGGTGGGATTTTATTCTCCTAGATCTGATGTCATCTTGTAGTGTTGTAATTTCAAGAATTCTTGCATAATTAAGTATAAAAAGAGGGAGTATGATTGGAGATAGAGAGTAAAGAGGGAAGAGGAGAGAGAGAGGTAAGGTGGGATGGATAGAGTGAGAGGTAGGTAGAGGGAGATAGTGAGGGGAGATAGAGTGAAGTAGAGGGGAGAAGGGGAGATAGAGGTATAGAGAGAGTGATGGGGGAGATAGAGAAGGAAGGAGGGAAAGAGGGAGGGAAAGGATGGTAATGAGGGAGAGGTAGTGTGGGAGGGATAGAGGGAGTGGTAAGTAGAGAGAGGATAAGTGGAGATAGAGAGAATTAGAGAGGGATGGTGAGAGAGAGGTAGAGAGGAGATAGAGAGAATAAAAATATAGATATATATCTAAATGGAGAGAGGGGAAATGAGGGAGGGATAGAGTGAGAGGTAGGTAGAGAGAAGTAGAGAGATATGTAGGATAGAATGGATGGAGGGAGATGGGAGATAGAGAGAAGTAGAGAAAGATTAAATGAGAGAGGGAGAGGTAGGGAGAGAGATACATAGAGAAAGAGAGGTAGGGTGGGAGGGATAGAGGGAGGGAGAGAGATGGAAGGAGGGAGGGAGAGGTAGGTAGAGAGAGAGGGGAGATAGAGAAGTAGAGATGGAAGGGTACATAGAGGTAGTGAGAGAGAGTGGGGAAGGAGGGAGGGAGGGAGGGAGAGGTAGGTAGAGAGAGAGGTATGATGGGAGGGATAGAGGGATTGATAGGTATAGAAGGAGAGGGTCAATGGAGATAGAGAGTAGAGAGGGAAGGTGAGAGAGATATGGGAGGGAGAGAGGGAGACGTAGAGAGGAGGATATATATAGTGAGTGAGGGAGAGGTAGGTAGAGAGAGGTATATATTGTTCCTAGCTCCTTGTAGATTCCCTTGCATTGTATTATAATTTTATTATAATAAATATAATATAATGCTCCCTTGTAGTAATCTATCAAATATTTTTTATATTTAATATATTATATTATTATATATAATATAATATAATATATAAATATTATATTATATATTAATATTATATTATATTAATGTTTATATATATATATAAAATAAATCAAATAAGGGATCGAGTGTGAAGGAGTGAAGAAGTGCATGAAGGCAGAAGCAAGAGAAGGTATAAGGAACTGGGTAGAGGTGGCAGGACATAAAGTCCCCATGGAATGCATTAGGTCTCAAGCTGGTAGTGGGGAGCGGTGAAACTAGCACAAGAAGTTTGAACCAAAGGAAAAAGCTAGTAATGGAGATTGTAATAGATGGAATGGGAAGCCTAGGTATGATTTTACGAGGCATAACCCACCCAATCAACATGACTCTGAGAAATGGCATCAAGGCAAGGGGAAGTCAAATGGAAGATTCAACAATTGGCCAAACATGAAAAACCCTCGAAGGACTCAATATCTTGCATTTGAAGCGAACGCCCATCCAATGGGAAGTAGAGATCAACATCAAAGGAAAGGGAATCAAAGGTGGAAGGGTTTGCAAGATTGGCATACAGGTAAATGCCACAATAATAATTGGCCATATTGGAGGAAGGATAAAACAAGGAATGCTTACAAGAAAACTATGGTGATTGGAAAAAACCATTTGCTACCTTCAATCTTTCATCTAGAGTAGCAGGGCCTATTGGTTAGATGTTATGAAAAAATACCTAAATTGGGATAGTCTAATCAAATGGTGGAAAGGGTGATGGGGAAAAGAGATGCAATTCAAGGCATTGGTGAATGGCTACATTATTGTGATTTACCCATCACAGAAAGTAAGGGAATAAATTAGGAATAGAATTTGGATCATGGATGGAAACAAATTCTACATTCACAAATGGGAGGTAGGGTTTGACCCATTTCAACACACCATGGAAAGAATCCAAGATTGGTTTAAGTTACTGAACCTTCATCTAGAGTTTTGGGAGTTGAACATTTTGGAGAAAACTGGCAATCATCTAGGGAAGTACATTTGTGCGGAGGAGAGGTTAAACACATACGATATTAGCACTTATGTCAGGATTTGTGTAGAAAATAAACCCAACAACCCACATTGGAGGGAGTTGTAACTCATTACAGATTGAGGAAACTAGTGACTGATTCTAATTTTGAACCCAAACCCTAACACTCATTTAAATGCATTACGATGGAAAATACTGGTGCATAAAGCAGATAGGGTAGACTTGAGTGGGTACAATGAGGAAAAAATATCCCCTAGGTACTCAAAGGAAGCTAAGGAAGGGAAGGATTCAAAGCCAATGCATGAGGATGGACATGAACAATCCATAGAAAACACAAGAAATAAAGAAGAGCTCGATCAATGACTAATGGAAAAGCCAAGGAAAATAATTGAATTAGATGAGAAGTTATCAGAGCCCATTGATATGATTGGGAATAATTTTAAGGAAGATAACATCAATTCCTTGATTTTAGTAGGTAATGAGCTCTTAGAACTCACTAAGGTGGCTTAAGAAGGAATGCAAACTAAAGATTGGGAGGAAGAGGGGATGGAAGAAGCCTAGTAAAGTCCCTAACTTAGTGCAAGATGATGAGGCTCTAGATGAAGTGGAAATTACCCCCATCAACAAATAAAAAATAAAGGATTATGTCTCCAACCCAACCAGAGAAGGGGAATTTGGGGATTTCCCAATATGAATCTATTAAAAGGTCTCTAGACTGTGGGGAAAGTAAGAAGAAAGGAAGAATCTGAAATCAAGAGAAGAGGAAGATTGATGGAGAGGTTGTAGGTTAGAAGAAGATCAAGGAAATGCTAATGACAAGTAGTGGGAATCCTTTCTTGAGGAGCAATGAGGATAATGTTGTGAAATGTTAGGGTCTTAAATGCCCCTAACAAAAGATGCTTGGTGGGGCGTCAATTGGAGGCATCACAGGTTGATGTATTCATGATAAAAGAGTTAAATTTACAACAAGATGAAGTTGAAAATCTAAGGAAGAAGTTAAGACAGTGGGAAATAGAAGCAGTCAATGTAAAAGGAGTAGTTGGAGGGCTCCTAACATTATGGTGACCTCGAAATTTGCTACTGGAAAAGGTGGGATCAAGCAAACACTAGCTGGCTTACAAGGTTAGAAGCCTAATCTCTAATTTATGTTTTCTCTTTATTAATGTTTATGGCCCCTCTTTGTGTATTCTTAAAAGAGAATTATGGCAATATTTAGAGACAATTTGCAATACCTTGAACCTATAATTTTGTATTACGAGGGATTTCAATGCAATATTGATATTCATTGACAAAAAAGGGGGGTAATAAGGAAACTTCAGTATCAAATAGATTTTGAAGCATTTTTAGATAGAAATGAACTCATGGAGATCAACATGGGTAAGGGGTTATACGATTGGACAAACAAAAGAAGAGGTTTTTGTAGCATTGCAAAAAATTTAGATAGATTTTTATTCAAGGGTGATCTTTGATCCTTCCTCTTTACCCTTGAATGTAGTATTGAACCCATATATGGATCTGATCATCATCCAATAATTTTTGATATCAAAGGGGAAATAAAACCCATAAGATTTCCCTTCAAATTTGAAAAAATGTGGCTAAGGGATGAGAATTTCATGCAATTAATATATAGGGCTAGTGAGCAGAAGTAAACCCAAGAGGGAAAAAAAATTCAATGTGGTGTCCAAATTGAAATTTGTAAAGCAACAGCTAAAAGCATGGAATAGGAACAATTTTAAAAATAGTTTTGAAGAGAAAAAAAAGGTTGAAGAGCATTTGCAGTGTCTAAATGAGGAAGTACTAGTTGATGGAATGGATCATGCAACAAGATACTTAAAGGAGAAGGAACTACTAAATAGGTTGGAGGACATACTAGCCAAGGAGGAGGTATTTTGGAGATAGAAGTCATGAGAATTATGGATAAAGGAAGGTGACAACAAGAGCTAGAAGGGAAGTCAATAGAATATCAAGAATTAAGACCTCAAAGGGTAGGACACTAGAGAAAATGGAGGAGATAATACCTGAAATGATCAATTGCTTTCAAAATCTACTAAAAATTTGGTGAGGTTCAAGATGGTAGGAACAACAACACATATTGACCAACATCCCAAAGCTAGTCTCTGAGACACAAAACAAGATGTTAATGAACAATTTTACTAAAATAGAAATTCTTTCACAATGCAACAAGAGCTAGAAGGGAAGTCAACAAAATATCAAGAATTAAGAACTTCGAGGGTAGGATGCTAGAGAAAATAAAGGACATAATACTTGAAATGATCAATTTATTTCAAAATCTACTAAACAACTGGGGAGGTTCAAGATGGTAGGAACAACAACATATATTGATCAACATCCAAAATCTAATATCCCAAACACAAAACAATATGTTAATGAGCAGTTTTACTGAAGAGGAAATTAAGATTTATTTCAACTAAACCTCGATAAGGCTCATGTCCTGAATGGGTTCCAAGCCATAATTTTTCAAAAATGTTGGGGTATATTAGGAGTAGAATTCTTAGAGGCCACAAAAGAATCAAGAAGCTTTGGTAAAGTACTAAAATAAATCAACAACACTTTCACGACATTAATACCCAAAAAATCAAATCCAAGATCGTTGGATGAGTAGAGACCAATTACTCTCTGCAACACTATAAAATAATGGAAAAGACAACAACACATAGATTCAAGAACATTCTATCGGATATATCTATTAGAAGAAAAAACTGGGTTTTTTCAGGGTAGATCAATCCTAGATGGGGTCATAATCACACAAGAGGCTATATATTCCACACAAAAATTGAAAAACCAAACATGTTGATAAAACTGAACATCAAAAAAAATTATGATAAGTTTGATTGGAGATTCTTGTTTAAGGTAATAGAGGCATTTGGCTTCAATAAGAAGTGGCTGGAGTGGATATTCAATTGTGTGGAAAGCTCAATATTTTTGGTTTTGATCAATAGTTCTCTAGAGGGTTTCTTCAATTCTTCTAGGGGATTAAGACAGGTTGACCATTTGTGCCCCTTCCCTTTCATAACAATGGTGAAATCATTGGCTAGGTCATTAAGCAAAGAAATGTTGGAAGGGAGACTAGGGGGAATACAATTCACAAGGGAATTGCTTGCAATAACAAATCAAAAATTTGATGATGATACAATGCTTTTTGGAGCCATTGTGGCTTCTGAAGCATGAAACTATAAGAAAATTTTGGATGACTATACTGTTGCTTCAGGGTAGGAAGCAAGGAAAAGTCTGAATTTTTTTTCTTCAACACAAAACCAAGAGTGGAAAATCATATAGTAATAATTTTTGGCTTCAAAAGAGGAAACCTACCATGCAAATATCTGGGCCTTCCCTTGGACAAAGGATAGCAATCAGGGAAATTGTAGGACTCCCTAGTATCAAAAGTTGGAGATAGATTTGCATCTTGGAAAGGAAAATGGTTGTCATGGGATGGAAAAATAATTAAACTAAAGGTAGTCATATCTGTTACACCCACGTATATGATGTCGTGTCTCCCCCTAACAAGTGAGGCATGCACTAAAATCAATTAAAGAATGAGAAAGTTCTTTTGGCAAGGGATTGAGGAGAAAAAGAAGTATCCACTCATAAAATGGGAAAACATATGTAGAATGAAGGAGGTGTATGGAGTGGGCTTAAAAAACCTACTCATTAAAAAACAAAGCCCTAGTTGCAAAATTGGTTTGGAAGATCTATGCAAATTAGAATTTAAAATGGGTAAAGATAATAAAGGAAAAGTATCTAGATGAAGGGGAATCAAGTATATTCAAGGAAAATTATCTACCAACTAGCTCACGGATATGATGCTTCTTAAAAAGTAGTAGGGACTTAATCACAAGCCACTTAATGTGGGACATAAAGAATGGAAGCACAACCCTATTTTGGGAGGATTCCTAGGGGGATTTCCTAAGTTGGAAGGATATAGAGGCCTAGGGAGAATCAAGTATGTTACAAAGCAAAGGTGGGGATTAAAAACTAGGGAGTATCTTAGAGAAGTCAAATTGAATGGGCTATCTCAGTGGATATGGAGAGATGTAAGAGGGCTAGGGATAGACAATGCAATGGCTAAGGAATATGAGATGTTGATGGCCAACCGCAAAGTAGATATTAGGAATGGAAATGATACTCTCAGGTGGCATGATGCATAATCAAGGGAATACAATGTCAAGGATGGTTATAGAATTTTGGCAAAGCGGGAGGAAGGTCCCTCTCAAATACCAGTAAAATTCTACTAGAGGAAAGGATGTCTATCTAAGGTAGGAGTTTTTACATGGGCAGCAATGCAAAAAAGAATAGTCACTGCGGATATAGGTTTGTGAAGATGGGTTGTTGTGGACCCTCAAGGTGTATTCTCTACAAGCAAGAGGAAGAATCAGTAAATCATTTTTTACTAAATTTCCCTTATACGAATTAATGTTGGTATTGGTTGTGCATGAAGTTGGCTTGGAAGTTCACCCTACCCAATGATATAACGATCTTGTTTCAAGGATGGACTGACCTTTAGAAATCAGCCCTATGTTCGGCTCTATGGGTGGCAAGCCCATCTTTACTAATATGGGAAGTTTGGAAAGAGCAAAATAGATGTTTATTCCAAGAAAAATAAATTCATATTTTATCTCTGTTAAATAAACTAGAAGTTGCAATAGTAGAAGTGGTGAACAGTCGATTTACAGATCAAAATCCAAAGAAAGACAAGTTTTTAGTATCAGATGCATGTATGAGAAAATCTTGGCATGGTCTTAAGGCTCCTACCTTTGTAGGGGAGGGTGGCACTAAGGCCAAAGAGGCTTGTTGCAATGTCAAATGGTAGGCACCAGATCTAGGTTGGTATAAGCTAAATTTTAATGGGGATACTAGGGACAATCTGGGTCCCTCAGGGGTAGGGTGCATTTTAGGAGATTGGGAGTGTAACACAATTGGTAAGCTAGTAGTCCCACTACCAATAGGAACCAAAAATGTGGTTGAATTCCAATCTCTCTTACTCAGTCTCAACCTGTGTAACAATTTCAAGATTGATAGGGTTGTTGTAGAAGGTGACTCATCAATAGTGATAAATGCTTTAAGGACAGGCAAGCTTCAAAATTGGAAGTTGAAAAACATTCTAGAAATTTATCTTCAATGCTCGAAGATCTTCAAATAAATAATGATCATTCACTCATATAGGGAAGGTAAAGTGGAAGCAGATTCTTTAGCAAGTTTAGGGGTAGATGATGTTGAACTAAAAGAGCTTGAGGATTCACAAGATGTTGTTTCAGGAATGAGGGTTGGTGAGGTTTTGAAATGTAAGATTTGGAGCGCTAATGAGTCCCACATGCCCAATATGGTTGGATTTCCACAATCGATGGTGTGGAAATCTATATTAGCGAACATTGACAATCTTTCTTCCACATGCAATGAATATCACACAGAGAGGTTACGAATGGCGGTTGTGAAGATCTAACATACTACAGACCTTCTGGGTTCATTAGAAATAGACCAAGCATGTAAGGGATGCATCAAATGGGTGTTAGCACACGAAATGTTTGATTGATGGATTTTAGTGATCAAAAACTCTCAAAAAATAAAGGTAAGAAAAAATAGCTAGGTTGGCAAGAAATTCTTCCTAACAAAATTTGAAACTCTGTGAATGCCTTTACCTTTAAAAGTGCACAAAACATTTGAATAGCGAATATTTTGAAACGTTTCCATGATGGAAGTAATATGGTCATCCATGGCAATCTAAAATGCTTGCCACACTAGCATCAACATGAATGCCATCTCAGGGAGAGTCTGATGTGACAACTTAACAGACAGTGGCACTTAAATGCATAAGTATGGACAATAGCTATATCGTGTCACGTGTAGAACATAAAAGTGCCCTATCAAAGAGTTATTGGATCACATGGAAAAGGGAAATACTTGGACAAAATCACACACAAAAAAAAAAATGGTGTATAACAATCTTTCACACTTATTAATGTAGGATAGGGAGGCAAATTTGGCATAAGCCTCAACCACCATTCCTCGAGTTGTAACAACTATTGATGAAAATGAATAGTTACACAAAATTTTACACAACACTGAGAGGGATGAATCATAAGGAGATATAACAAGGTGTCACCTCAATACAAGTGACAACATTTAAATATTTTGATAGATGAAGTCGAAAAACCTTTTTAAGTGGGCAGATGTCTTGTTTCTTACAAATTTTTCTCTCTAAGTTTTGTTGATGGCACATCATTCCAAGTTCATTGTGTGGATGTCTATCGATACCATTGAGTGCAACAGTATGGACACACTGATTCATCTGATTAGTGAAATGTGAAAAATGACATTTCTCAGGGAGGTGACAGACCAATAGCTTAAACAAATTCTACTTGATGTACAGACTCCTTGTCAGTAGTTTTTGTGAAGGCGATTATGGGTATGGATTTTCTGAATGAAAGTAAGCTCTACCGAGTGGATACTAATATCACCTCCATATTTCTAGCATCCCTTGTGGATGTAAGGGTGTCGAAGGTAGTAGCGAAGGTGATTGTTTTTAGAATGTTCAAAGATGACCTTCTAGGGGGCTTAGAGGAAACCCTAGATTCCACCACTCTAAGAGTAGGAGTTCCACGGGACTCATGACTTGGCATCACTTGACATTCTAGGGGAGGTGGTAAAATACTATCCCTTTATCCTGGATCTGAAGGGACTTGCTTTGTTAGAACACAAGTAGAAGGCTATGGTTAGAATTAATTTCTTGAAGAAGATGTTACATATCACCCCAATGCAAAACTTCGACTGGATTCAAGATTTTAGGGCTTTTTTGAAAGAAAATGGCTTCCTCTAACAACATGGTTAATGATGTCTACTAAAGGTCTTTGACTGGTAAAGGAAATTGATGGTTGTTTTGGGTTACTATGCAATACTATATAAAGTATTTTGGCTAGGGTCTGGAGCTTTGTATGTCAATGTATATGTCATAAGTGTTATAGGCATAGCAGAATCACGTATGGTTGCAAGACCTTGCATGGTCATTTTGTAGAAGTAGTAAAATGGTTTAGTCCTATTGTGAAGAAATGTTTTGGGTTGCTCTATTATAAGCTCATGGCAGTCTTTGATATGTAACTTCACTGCCCTTGGGGCCATGATATGTTAAATATTTTGATAATTAATATAAACCCTCCTTACTTATCAAATATATATATATACTAATATATATTAATACCATGTATTATATTATGTTATATATTATTATATATATATATATATATATAATATCAAGCTACAAAAAATGGATATCCATTTTTTTGACAAAAAAAATTTCCTTAGTTGTTGACTTGAGAATGCTTTGGGATTTGTCTTGGGGGTGTCAAACCTGAAAAGTCAATTGCCCCAATGTGTATAGAGGGTTCCCATGGTTTTTCGAACTTCACCCTTCATGCTGACAAATTTTTTTAATTTGAAGTTGATGAAATGAAAATGTTTAATTCAAGAAATTGTTAGCATTCTACTTGGAATATATAAGATATGGTTTATTTTGAATTTAATAAATTATTATTGATTTTCTACATGCACTATGTCTAAAGTCATGATTGATAGACTAATTGAAAAACATCCATAACTTTCAAATAGCTTCACACTTTTTGAATCCGAAAGATATGTCACACTCTATGCTTTCCAAACTATAAGTTGAAAAAATAATTTTGAATTAACTATATTTTTGACTAAGTTAGATTGGTTATTGTTAGTGTAATTAAGTTTTCACTTAGGGTAGATTACTTCGATTAGTTTCTCCCCAGTGGTTTTTCTTGTGTGGGTAGTTTTCCCACCCGACACTTTTCTCATGGCTTTAAAAACTTATACATTGTTTAAATTAATCATCTCATATTCCTTTTTCTTCTTTGGTGAAGTAGCTTAATGCTCCTCTCTATCTCGTGAAGGTTTTCTGGAGTTGATTTTTCCTAGGTTATTCACTCTAATACCACATGGTATTAGAGCCACCCAATCTGCGAATCCTTCCAGAGAGTTTTCGCTGGAGATTTTGAGATCGTTTATTTTTTCAACATTTGAAAATTTTCAAATTTCAAAGTTGCTTGTCGATTTTCTCTGGTTTTCCTGCTGCGAATTCGTTTCTTCACTGGAGGAAGCGATTTCAACCAGTGGTTTGAGGTGCTATTTCTCGTTTTGTTGTGGAAGAAGCAATTCATCTGTTGAGAAGGCATTCTGCCCGACTTTATGCTATGTGGGCACGATTTTGCTTGAAGACCTAGGTGAGGCATTTTTTTTGGGACCGATTCGGGCTGTAAAGGGCTCGGTTTACTATTTGGAGACAACATTTTTGTTGGAGGCACCTTTTTTTCCCCTGTGCTGTGTGGGCTTCACATACCGTGTCTTTCTTCTCTCTTGTTGTGGGCGCATTGGCCAAAATTTTCCAGTCTTTTGGAAGCCCAATTTTCTGCTAAGGGATGTGTTTTTTGTCTTGAAGCATCATTTCCTTTTCCAAACGAGTTCCAATTTGGGCGTGTGATTTTTCTGGTTGAAAAGTCTTGATTCAACACTTTGACCCACGATTTCTCTAGAGAAGCCGATACCACTGCCAAGAAAGGCCCGAATTCAATTTGTTGGAGATTGCAAACTATGATTCGAGACCTACTTTTTTCTTGTGCAGTGAATTTCATTTCCAGTTGAGGCCGCATTTTGGTGTGGAAGGTGCAATCTAGCTCGTACAAGTCGTGACTATTCTATGGATCAATCATAGTGCTTGAGATATATCTATGGAATGTGTGGGTTGTGCAAACCACGAGTTGCTCTATCAGGCCATCATTCCTGTTGTGCAAAGGCGGTGGATGTGACTTGAATTATTTGTTATGGTGGTAATTTTCATTTTTGTTGACGCACACAAGCCGATCCATGAAAGGGAGGTCTGTTTTCTTTTTGCAGTAATGATTCATTTGAAGGCGGCCAGATTTTCCTGTTTGCAGGCTGGGGTTGAATTTTGATGCATTTGAATCACCATTTATTGACATTTGATTCGATTGGCTATTGGAGGTGCAATGAATTTTTTCGAACTTTATATTTTATAAAGTTTTCCCTAAATATTTAGGGTTCAAGTTGTTGTGCAACCGAAGAGTGTGTGGGCCCAAGTTTCTTTTTGGAGGTGTCTTTCAAAAGCATGTATCCCACATTGCTGGGAAAGTAGTTCTAAATAGGCTTTTTATTGCCTTGTGCCCTCAAGCATGGTATGACCAAAGGCTCTTGTGACAAGTGAAGGCCCCTTCTCATGTATGCTTGATTTTACTTAAGTGTATATCGCTTGGTAATTGGCCGCTTGGTGGCATGACTTGGTTCGTTGTCTCAAACTAGGCGATTTGAAGTTCACTTACGCTGAGAGTTTCACTTTTTAGCCCATGCGCGCATTCTATGGTCGTATGGTGTGATCGAGAGCTCCTTGAAGTGTATATTGCTTGGTGATTGGCCGCTTGGTGGCATGACTTGGTTTGTTGTCTCGAACTAGGCGATTTGAAGTTCACTTCAGCTGAGAGTTTCACTTTTTAGCCCCTGCGCGCATTCTATGGTCGTATGGTGTGATCGAGAGCTCCAAAAGTGCCTCTATAGGCCTTATTTCATTTTTGCATATCTTTTGCAAACGAAGGCCAATTTTCGCAAACCACATATCAACGGAAAGGTATTTTCATCACCTTTGTAGTGGTTGAAGAATTTCTCTCATATATTTTTTGTTTGGTGGTGCTTTTAATCTGTTGATGTTCAATATTGGTGTTGTGCTCTTTGGAGTTGTTTGATTCTCAGCCTTTTTTTGCTTCTTGAAGTATTTTGGGAAGCCTTCATTTGCAGTATTTGGGAGTTTCTATTTGTTGTTGAAGATTACTGTCTTTGAATTTTGGGAGCTTTGTCATAGTTGATTATGGGGTTTTCATTGCATCCTGTTGTGATTATGTTGGAAAGGGGAAACTATAAACAATGGAAAGATGGTATCATAAAACATCTCAGATGGCTTCATTTGTTGCCACATTTGTATAATCTTGTTCCCCCTCCTGGTACTGATAGTAAGAAATTTGCATGGAATTTCAAAAGGGATCGTGTCCTAGGAGTTATTGCAATACATACTGATGATGCCACTTTGGATGCTATTGATCATTTTGAGTGTCCTTATATTCTTTGGACTAAAATTTGGGAAATACATGGAGATCCTGATACCCCGCTATTCCCAGATGATATTGTTTCAGATTGTCTTATGCCTCTTCATTTTTAAGATAGGATACCCTATGATAATGCTACTATGCAGGAGTTTGAAGTGTTGGAATAATTTGAGTCTTAAATGAGGATGACAAAGGTTCTTTAGATGCTCCTTCTGCTCCACCAAGGATAGTTGATATACCTTCACCTTCAGTGATTCATTGTGCAAAGTCATTGAGTGAGGCTCCTATCATTCCTATTCAGTAGGACCATTCATTTTGTGTTGATGATTCATTGAGCACATCTAGTGATTCATCACAACCAGTGTCTCATTGTCTTCCTGCTTGGGATTCTTATTTTTTGAACATTAGTTCATTGTTCGTGGAATCTCACATTTCTAATTTGGAGGACACATTTGAGGGTATATCCCTCCTATTTGATGATAGTTGTGGTACAAATGTTGTCACCCCATTTCAGTCTCTGGATATTGTACAACATCAGTTTCTAGTGATACCTTGTTTTTCACCTTCTATTGTGATAAGGCATGTTCCTGATTGGTTTGTGGCATCATCTTCCAAGGTCTTGGTGACATATGAGTAGATTCTAGAGACATCATCATACATATTCATGCTTCTTTCTTTGAATTCCTATTTGGAGTGAGAAGAATACCCGCACTTATATTTGGTTTTGTTTCTTCTGAAAGGGAGACAAGTTGTTTGTTGACATTGGATCATGTTTTGTTTTCAGACACCTACCATTTTTTTAGGTGATTAGACATTGTGGGGGGCTATATATACTCTCTCTCTTTCCCTCTTATTGGGGGGACCATTGATTGTTGTATATACATGGTGTATGGAGTCCTTGGGGGGTATTATTGAGTCCTCCATCTATGCATCATTTTTTTTCTTTTCTCTCTTTTGGAGAGGTTTTTTTTCCTATAGGGTTTTTTCTCCTTTTCTCTGGTTGTGCGAGATTGCATTGTAAATGGGTACCTAACATGGTTGTGTAGTCGGGACCCATATTGCATTCTTTGCATTTTTGCATTTTCATTCTCCCTAAGTTGCACTTAAGCGGGGTGTTAGTGTAATTAAGTTTTCACTTAGGGTAGATTACTCTGATTAGTTTCTCCTAGGTGGTTTTTCCCATGTGGGTAGTTTTTCCACCCAACACTTTTCTCATGGCTTTAAAAGCATGTACATTGTGTAAATTAATCATCTCATATTTCATTTTCTTCTCTAGTGAAGTAGCTTAGTGCTCCTCTCTATCTCACATGAAGGTTTTTTGTCATTGATTTTTCCTGGGTTATTCACTCTAATAGTTAGAAAATTAGTTTTTAATATTTTTGGAAACTCCTAAAAAATTCATAACAAATTATTACTTGCAAAAATATTATAAAAAAATGTGTTACATTCGAGCATTTTTCCTTTACTTATATTGAAAGATAAAAAAAAAATTCTCATATTTAGGTTGGCCAAAATGACACTTGTTTTTTTTTTCAAAAAGTATAGTACTTCATTGAAATTTTAAATTTTCACCAAATAAATTTACTTTTTTTCTAAAAAAATTTAGCAACCTACAAACTACATTCAAATTACAACAAATTCTATTCCTACATATTTTCCAAATTATGTTAATAACCTATTCAAATTTTTATGTCAAGTTTCTTAACTTTATTTTTTTGCATTTTTAGTGCCACTTAGAGGCATAGTTTGGCCTATAATGATCCTCCACTCACCCTATTTGTAATTAATTTAAGTGTTTGTGGTGAATTTGTTCCATTCAATGCATGTAGGGAGTTAGTACTGTTTTCTTTTTCCTTAGAATCCCTTTTCTTAAGTTTTATGCTTGATTCTTTTGAAGGTGCTTCTCCCTCTTCTTCAACCTTATTATTTTTCTCACTACTAGAACAGTTATGACTCCTTGACCATTTGCTATATCACAATTCCAACATAGGAATTTTTCTCTTTTCTCTATCTCTTGTTGTGGAGAGAGCTTACTAATTTCTCTTAGGTTAAATTTTTTTTCCATGTTTTTTCTAGTAGGATTAATTCAACTCTTGTGGCCCAACTAGTATTGGTATTCTACCAAAATATCTTGGCTTTGAAAATTTAACATGCTAGTTTGTTACCATATAATGTGGATATGTCCCAAAATTCAAAATTTAAAAATATCAAGTTACCGAATCCTACCCTTTTCCACTAGTCTTTGGGAGCCAACTTGATACAAATTTGAAAAATTATTCATTATGTATTAGTATTTAAAAACATTAATTTGAATGTTGAAATACATCTAAGAATCATCCTAGATCATTCAAATATTTAAGTGATTAGGATCATTCCTAGGAATATCTCGATTTGGAGCACAACTTGCATCAAAATTCATTTTCAAATTTAGGACATTGCTTGCTTGCAATCTACCAAAGCTTAGCCAAGGTTGCAAAGTTAGTTTTTCAAGGAGGGTGATTAAGGAGAGCATGAACCCTTGCAATTCAACCATTTATCCCAAGGCATTTTCAAATATTGCCAATACTTACACGTCAACAAAGAACAAGAATCACAAAAACCTACATGCATTCAACAAAGTTAGAACAATACCCAAGAGATCATATTTTCACACAAGATTGATTTTGAACTATGAGATTGACCCACATAGAGTTTTGGATTTGTACAAAGTTTGAGGATAGCTTATACACCAAGGTCATTAATTTTCTATATTGTGACAAAATGGTTCTTCAAGTCATCAACATTCATATTCCATCCTTGTATCAAAATCTAAGTATACATTTAATTTTCAAAAATAACTTTGATTCCACATTTGTCTTTCCCAACTACTTTAAATTAATC
>VDFB02272644.1:0-22446 GCA_007258455.2 Sequoia sempervirens
GGTAGTGAGAGAGAGTGGGGAAGGAGGGAGGGAGGGAGGGAGAGGTAGGTAGAGAGAGAGGTATGATGGGAGGGATAGAGGGATTGATAGGTATAGAAGGAGAGGGTCAATGGAGATAGAGAGTAGAGAGGGAAGGTGAGAGAGATATGGGAGGGAGAGAGGGAGACGTAGAGAGGAGGATATATATAGTGAGTGAGGGAGAGGTAGGTAGAGAGAGGTATATATTGTTCCTAGCTCCTTGTAGATTCCCTTGCATTGTATTATAATTTTATTATAATAAATATAATATAATGCTCCCTTGTAGTAATCTATCAAATATTTTTTATATTTAATATATTATATTATTATATATAATATAATATAATATATAAATATTATATTATATATTAATATTATATTATATTAATGTTTATATATATATATATAATAAATCAAATAAGGGATCGAGTGTGAAGGAGTGAAGAAGTGCATGAAGGCAGAAGCAAGAGAAGGTATAAGGAACTGGGTAGAGGTGGCAGGACATAAAGTCCCCATGGAATGCATTAGGTCTCAAGCTGGTAGTGGGGAGCGGTGAAACTAGCACAAGAAGTTTGAACCAAAGGAAAAAGCTAGTAATGGAAATTGTAATAGATGGAATGGGAAGCCTAGGTATGATTTTACGAGGCATAACCCACCCAATCAACATGACTCTGAGAAATGGCATCAAGGCAAGGGGAAGTCAAATGGAAGATTCAACAATTGGCCAAACATGAAAAACCCTCGAAGGACTCAATATCTTGCATTTGAAGCGAACGCCCATCCAATGGGAAGTAGAGATCAACATCAAAGGAAAGGGAATCAAAGGTGGAAGGGTTTGCAAGATTGGCATACAGGTAAATGCCACAATAATAATTGGCCATATTGGAGGAAGGATAAAACAAGGAATGCTTACAAGAAAACTATGGTGATTGGAAAAAACCATTTGCTACCTTCAATCTTTCATCTAGAGTAGCAGGGCCTATTGGTTAGATGTTATGAAAAAATACCTAAATTGGGATAGTCTAATCAAATGGTGGAAAGGGTGATGGGGAAAAGAGATGCAATTCAAGGCATTGGTGAATGGCTACATTATTGTGATTTACCCATCACAGAAAGTAAGGGAATAAATTAGGAATAGAATTTGGATCATGGATGGAAACAAATTCTACATTCACAAATGGGAGGTAGGGTTTGACCCATTTCAACACACCATGGAAAGAATCCAAGATTGGTTTAAGTTACTGAACCTTCATCTAGAGTTTTGGGAGTTGAACATTTTGGAGAAAACTGGCAATCATCTAGGGAAGTACATTTGTGCGGAGGAGAGGTTAAACACATACGATATTATCACTTATGTCAGGATTTGTGTAGAAAATAAACCCAACAACCCACATTGGAGGGAGTTGTAACTCATTACAGATTGAGGAAACTAGTGACTGATTCTAATTTTGAACCCAAACCCTAACACTCATTTAAATGCATTACGATGGCAAATACTGGTGCATAAAGCAGATAGGGTAGACTTGAGTGGGTACAATGAGGAAAAAATATCCCCTAGGTACTCAAAGGAAGCTAAGGAAGGGAAGGATTCAAAGCCAATGCATGAGGATGGACATGAACAATCCATAGAAAACACAAGAAATAAAGAAGAGCTCGATCAATGACTAATGGAAAAGCCAAGGAAAATAATTGAATTAGATGAGAAGTTATCAGAGCCCATTGATATGATTGGGAATAATTTTAAGGAAGATAACATCAATTCCTTGATTTTAGTAGGTAATGAGCTCTTAGAACTCACTAAGGTGGCTTAAGAAGGAATGCAAACTAAAGATTGGGAGGAAGAGGGGATGGAAGAAGCCTAGTAAAGTCCCTAACTTAGTGCAAGATGATGAGGCTCTAGATGAAGTGGAAATTACCCCCATCAACAAATAAAAAATAAAGGATTATGTCTCCAACCCAACCAGAGAAGGGGAATTTGGGGATTTCCCAATATGAATCTATTAAAAGGTCTCTAGACTGTGGGGAAAGTAAGAAGAAAGGAAGAATCTGAAATCAAGAGAAGAGGAAGATTGATGGAGAGGTTGTAGGTTAGAAGAAAATCAAGGAAATGCTAATGACAAGTAGTGGGAATCCTTTCTTGAGGAGCAATGAGGATAATGTTGTGAAATGTTAGGGTCTTAAATTCCCCTAACAAAAGATGCTTGGTGGGGCGTCAATTGGAGGCATCACAGGTTGATGTATTCATGATAAAAGAGTTAAATTTACAACAAGATGAAGTTGAAAATCTAAGGAAGAAGTTAAGACAGTGGGAAATAGAAGCAGTCAATGTAAAAGGAGTAGTTGGAGGGCTCCTAACATTATGGTGACCTCGAAATTTTCTACTGGAAAAGGTGGGATCAAGCAAACACTAGCTGGCTTACAAGGTTAGAAGCCTAATCTCTAATTTATGTTTTCTCTTTATTAATGTTTATGGCCCCTCTTTGTGTATTCTTAAAAGAGAATTATGGCAATATTTAGAGACAATTTGCAATACCTTGAACCTATAATTTTGTATTGCGAGGGATTTCAATGCAATATTGATATTCATTGACAAAAAAGGGGGGTAATAAGGAAACTTCAGTCTCAAATAGATTTTGAAGCATTTTTAGATAGAAATGAACTCATGGAGATCAACATGGGTAAGGGGTTATACGATTGGACAAACAAAAGAAGAGGTTTTTGTAGCATTGCAAAAAATTTAGATAGATTTTTATTCAAGGGTGATCTTTGATCCTTCCTCTTTACCCTTGAATGTAGTATTGAACCCATATATGGATCTGATCATCATCCAATAATTTTTGATATCAAAGGGGAAATAAAACCCATAAGATTTCCCTTCAAATTTGAAAAAATGTGGCTAAGGGATGAGAATTTCATGCAATTAATATATAGGGCTAGTGAGCAGAAGTAAACCCAAGAGGGAAAAAAAATTCAATGTGGTGTCCAAATTGAAATTTGTAAAGCAACAGCTAAAAGCATGGAATAGGAACAATTTTTAAAATAGTTTTGAAGAGAAAAAAAAAGGTTGAAGAGCACCTGCAGTGTCTAAATGAGGAAGTACTAGTTGATGGAATGTATCATGCAACAAGATACTTAAAGGAGAAGGAACTACTAAATAGGTTGGAGGACATACTAGCCAAGGAGGAGGTATTTTGGAGATAGAAGTCATGAGAATTATGGATAAAGGAAGGTGACAACAAGAGCTAGAAGGGAAGTCAATAGAATATCAAGAATTAAGACCTCAAAGGGTAGGACACTAGAGAAAATGGAGGAGATAATACCTGAAATGATCAATTGCTTTCAAAATCTACTAAAAATTTGGTGAGGTTCAAGATGGTAGGAACAACAACACATATTGACCAACATCCCAAAGCTAGTCTCTGAGACACAAAACAAGATGTTAATGAACAATTTTACTAAAATAGAAATTCTTTCACAATGCAACAAGAGCTATAAGGGAAGTCAACAAAATATCAAGAATTAAGAACTTCGAGGGTAGGATGCTAGAGAAAATAAAGGACATAATACTTGAAATGATCAATTTATTTCAAAATCTACTAAACAACTGGGGAGGTTCAAGATGGTAGGAACAACAACATATATTGATCAACATCCAAAATCTAATATCCCAAACACAAAACAATATGTTAATGAGTAGTTTTACTGAAGAGGAAATTAAGATTTATTTCAACTAAACCTCGATAAGGCTCATGTCCTGAATGGGTTCCAAGCCATAATTTTTCAAAAATGTTGGGGTATATTAGGAGTAGAATTCTTAGAGGCCACAAAAGAATCAAGAAGCTTTGGTAAAGTACTAAAATAAATCAACAACACTTTCACGACATTAATACCCAAAAAATCAAATCCAAGATCGTTGGATGAGTAGAGACCAATTACTCTCTGCAACACTATAAAATAATGGAAAAGACAACAACACATAGATTCAAGAACATTCTATCGGATATATCTATTAGAAGAAAAAACTGGGTTTTTTCAGGGTAGATCAATCCTAGATGGGGTCATAATCACACAAGAGGCTATATATTCCACACAAAAATTGAAAAACCAAACATGTTGATAAAACTGAACATCAAAAAAAATTATGATAAGTTTGATTGGAGATTCTTGTTTAAGGTAATAGAGGCATTTGGCTTCAATAAGAAGTGGCTGGAGTGGATATTCAATTGTGTGGAAAGCTCAATATTTTTGGTTTTGATCAATAGTTCTCTAGAGAGTTTCTTCAATTCTTCTAGGGGATTAAGACAGGTTGACCATTTGTGCCCCTTCCCTTTCATAACAATGGTGAAATCATTGGCTAGGTCATTAAGCAAAGAAATGTTGGAAGGGAGACTAGGGGGAATACAATTCACAAGGGAATTGCTTGCAATAACAAATCAAAAATTTGATGATGATACAATGCTTTTTGGAGCCATTGTGGCTTCTGAAGAATGAAACTATAAGAAAATTTTGGATGACTATACTGTTGCTTCAGGGTAGGAAGCAAGGAAAAGTCTGAATTTTTTTTCTTCAACACAAAACCAAGAGTGGAAAATCATATAGTAATAATTTTTGGCTTCAAAAGAGGAAACCTACCATGCAAATATCTGGGCCTTCCCTTGGACAAAGGATAGCAATCAGGGAAATTGTAGGACTCCCTAGTATCAAAAGTTGGAGATAGATTTGCATCTTGGAAAGGAAAATGGTTGTCATGGGATGGAAAAATAATTAAACTAAAGGTAGTCATATCTGTTACACCCATGTATATGATGTCGTGTCTCCCCCTAACAAGTGAGGCATGCACTAAAATCAATTAAAGAATGAGAAAGTTCTTTTGGCAAGGGATTGAGGAGAAAAAGAAGTATCCACTCATAAAATGGGAAAACATATGTAGAATGAAGGAGGTGTATGGAGTGGGCTTAAAAAACCTACTCATTAAAAAACAAAGCCCTAGTTGCAAAATTGGTTTGGAAGATCTATGCAAATTAGAATTTAAAATGGGTAAAGATAATAAAGGAAAAGTATCTAGATGAAGGGGAATCAAGTATATTCAAGGAAAATTATCTACCAACTAGCTCACGGATATGATGCTTCTTAAAAAGTAGTAGGGACTTAATCACAAGCCACTTAATGTGGGACATAAAGAATGGAAGCACAACCCTATTTTGGGAGGATTCCTAGGGGGATTTCCTAAGTTGGAAGGATATAGAGGCCTAGGGAGAATCAAGTATGTTACAAAGCAAAGGTGGGGATTAAAAACTAGGGAGTATCTTAGAGAAGTCAAATTGAATGGGCTATCTCAGTGGATATGGAGAGATGTAAGAGGGCTAGGGATAGACAATGCAATGGCTAAGGAATATGAGATGTTGATGGCCAACTGCAAAGTAGATATTAGGAATGGAAATGATACTCTCAGGTGGCATGATGCATAATCAAGGGAATACAATGTCAAGGATGGTTATAGAATTTTGGCAAAGTGGGAGGAAGGTCCCTCTCAAATACCAATAAAATTCTACTAGAGGAAAGGATGTCTATCTAAGGTAGGAGTTTCTACATGGGCAGCAATGCAAAAAAGAATAGTCACTGCGGATATAGGTTTGTGAAGATGGGTTGTTGTGGACCCTCAAGGTGTATTCTCTACAAGCAAGAGGAAGAATCAGTAAATCATTTTTTACTAAATTTCCCTTATACGAATTAATGTTGGTATTGGTTGTGCATGAAGTTGGCTTGGAAGTTCACCCTACCCAATGATATAACGATCTTGTTTCAAGGATGGACTGACCTTTAGAAATCAGCCCTATGTTCGGCTCTATGGGTGGCAAGCCCATCTTTACTAATATGGGAAGTTTGGAAAGAGCAAAATAGATGTTTATTCCAAGAAAAATAAATTCATATTTTATCTCTGTTAAATAAACTAGAAGTTGCAATAGTAGAAGTGGTGAACAGTCGATTTACAGATCAAAATCCAAAGAAAGACAAGTTTTTTAGTATCAGATGCATGTATGAGAAAATCTTGGCATGGTCTTAAGGCTCCTACCTTTGTAGGGGAGGGTGGCACTAAGGCCAAAGAGGCTTGTTGCAATGTCAAATGGTAGGCACCAGATCTAGGTTGGTATAAGCTAAATTTTAATGGGGATACTAGGGACAATCTGGGTCCCTCAGGGGTAGGGTGCATTTTAGGAGATTGGGAGTGTAACACAATTGGTAAGCTAGTAGTCCCACTACCAATAGGAACCAAAAATGTGGTTGAATTCCAATCTCTCTTACTCAGTCTCAACCTATGTAACAATTTCAAGATTGATAGGGTGGTTGTAGAAGGTGACTCATCAACAGTGATAAATGCTTTAAGGACAGACAAGCTTCAAAATTGGAAGTTGAAAAACATTCTAGAAATTTATCTTCAATGCTCGAAGATCTTCAAATAAATAATGATCATTCACTCATATAGGGAAGGTAATGTGGAAGCAGATTCTTTAGCAAGTATAAGGGTAGATGATGTTGAACTAAAAGAGCTTGAGGATTCACAAGATGTTGTTTCAGGAATGAGGGTTGGTGAGGTTTTGAAATGTAAGATTTGGAGCGCTAATGAGTCCCACATGCCCAATATGGTTGGATTTCCACAATCGATGGTGTGGAAATCTATATTAGCGAACATTGACAATCTTTCTTCCACATGCAATGACTATCACACAGAGAGGTTACGAATGGTGGTTGTGAAGATCTAACATACTACAGACCTTCTGGGTTCATTAGAAATAGACCAAGCATGTAAGGGATGCATCAAATGGGTGTTAGCACACGAAATGTTTGATTGATGGATTTTAGTGATCAAAAACTCTCAAAAAATAAAGGTAAGAAAAAATAGCTAGGTTGGCAGGAAATTCTTCCTAACAAAATTTGAAACTCTGTGAATGCCTTTACCTTTAAAAGTGCACAAAACATTTGAATAGCGAATATTTTGAAACGTTTCCATGATGGAAGTAATATGGTCATCCATGGCAATCTAAAATGCTTGCCACACTAGCATCAACATGAATGCCATCTCAGGGAGAGTCTGATGTGACAACTTAACAGACAGTGGCACTTAAATGCATAAGTATGGACAATAGCTATATCGTGTCACGTGTAGAACATAAAAGTGCCCTATCAAAGAGTTATTGGATCACATGGAAAAGGGAAATACTTGGACAAAATCACACACAAAAAAAAAAATGGTGTATAACAATCTTTCACACTTATTAATGTAGGATAGGGAGGCAAATTTGGCATAAGCCTCAACCACCATTCCTCGAGTTGTAACAACTATTGATGAAAATGAATAGTTACACAAAATTTTACACAACACTGAGAGGGATGAATCATAAGGAGATATAACAAGGTGTCACCTCAATACAAGTGACAACATTTAAATATTTTGATAGATGAAGTCGAAAAACCTTTTTAAGTGGGCAGATGTCTTGTTTCTTACAAATTTTTCTCTCTAAGTTTTGTTGATGGCACATCATTCCAAGTTCATTGTGTGGATGTTTGTTGATACCATTGAGTGCAACAGTATGGACACACTGATTCATCTGATTAGTGAAATGTGAAAAATGACATTTCTCAGGGAGGTGACAGACCAACAGCTTAAACAAATTCTACTTGATGTACAAACTCCTTGTCAGTAGTTTTTGTGAAGGCGATTATGGGTATGGATTTTCTGAATGAAAGTAAGCTCTACCGAGTGGATACTAATATCACCTCCATATTTCTAGCATCCCTTGTGGATGTAAGGGTGTCGAAGGTAGTAGCGAAGGTGATTGTTTTTAGAATGTTCAAAGATGACCTTCTAGGGGGCTTAGAGGAAACCCTAGATTCCACCACTCTAAGAGTAGGAGTTCCAGGGACTCATGACTTGGCATCACTTGACATTCTAGGGGAGGTGGTAAAATACTATCCCTTTATCCTGGATCTGAAGGGACTTGCTTTGTTAGAACACAAGTAGAAGGCTATGGTTAGAATTAATTTCTTGAAGAAGATGTTGCATATCACCCCAATGCAAAACTTCGACTGGATTCAAGATTTTAGGGCTTTTTTGAAAGAAAATGGCTTCCACTAACAACATGGTTAATGATGTCTACTAAAGGTCTTTGACTGGTAAAGGAAATTGATGGTTGTTTTGGGTTACTATGCAATACTATATAAAGTATTTTGGCTAGGGTCTGGAGCTTTGTATGTCAATGTATATGTCATAAGTGTTATAGGCATAGCAGAATCACGTATGGTTGCAAGACCTTGCATGGTCATTTTGTAGAAGTAGTAAAATGGTTTAGTCCTATTGTGAAGAAATGTTTTGGGTTGCTCTATTATAAGCTCATGGCAGTCTTTGATATGTAACTTCACTGCCCTTGGGGCCATGATATGTTAAATATTTTGATAATTAATATAAACCCTCCTTACTTATCAAATATATATATATACTAATATATATTAATACCATGTATTATATTATGTTATATATTATTATATATATATATATTAATATCAAGCTACAAAAAATGGATATCCATTTTTTTGACAAAAAAATTTTCCTTAGTTGTTGACTTGAGAATGCTTTGGGATTTGTCTTGGGGGTGTCAAACCTGAAAAGTCAATTGCCCCAATGTGTATAGAGGGTTCCCATGGTTTTTCGAACTTCACCCTTCATGCTGACAAATTTTTTTAATTTGAAGTTGATGAAATGAAAATGTTTAATTCAAGAAATTGTTAGCATTCTACTTGGAATATATAAGATATGGTTTATTTTGAATTTAATAAATTATTATTGATTTTCTACATGCACTATGTCTAAAGTCATGATTGATAGACTAATTGAAAAACATCCATAACTTTCAAATAGCTTCACACTTTTTGAATCCGAAAGATATGTCACACTCTATGCTTTCCAAACTATAAGTTGAAAAAATAATTTTGAATTAACTATATTTTTGACTAAGTTAGATTGGTTATTGTTAGTGTAATTAAGTTTTCACTTAAGGTAGATTACTTTGATTAGTTTCTCCCCAGTGGTTTTTCTTGTGTGGGTAGTTTTCCCACCCGACACTTTTCTCATGGCTTTAAAAACTTATACATTGTTTAAATTAATCATCTCATATTCCTTTTTCTTCTTTGGTGAAGTAGCTTAATGCTCCTCTCTATCTCGTGAAGGTTTTCTGGAGTTGATTTTTCCTAGGTTATTCACTCTAATACCACATGGTATTAGAGCCACCCAATCTGCGAATCCTTCCAGAGAGTTTTCGCTGGAGATTTTGAGATCGTTTATTTTTTCAACATTTTCAATTTTCAAATTTCAAAGTTGCTTGTCGATTTTCTCTGGTTTTCCTGCTGCGAATTCGTTTCTTCACTGGAGGAAGCGATTTCAACCAGTGGTTTGAGGTGCTATTTCTCGTTTTGTTGTGGAAGAAGCAATTCATCTGTTGAGAAGGCATTCTGCCCGACTTTATGCTATGTGGGCACGATTTTGCTTGAAGACCTAGGTGAGGCATTTTTTTTGGGACCGATTCGGGCTGTAAAGGGCTCGGTTTACTATTTGGAGACAACATTTTTGTTGGAGGCACCTTTTTTCCCCTGTGCTGTGTGGGCTTCACATACCGTGTCTTTCTTCTCTCTTGTTGTGGGCGCATTGGCCAAAATTTTCCAGTCTTTTGGAAGCCCAATTTTCTGCTAAGGGATGTGTTTTTTTGTCTTGAAGCATCATTTCCTTTTCCAAACGAGTTCCAATTTGGGCGTGTGATTTTTCTGGTTGAAAAGGCTTGATTCAACACTTTGACCCACGATTTCTCTAGTGAAGCCGATACCACTGCCAAGAAAGGCCCGAATTCAATTTGTTGGAGATTGCAAACTATGATTCGAGACCTACTTTTTTCTTGTGCAGTGAATTTCATTTCCAGTTGAGGCCGCATTTTGGTGTGGAAGGTGCAATCTAGCTCGTACAAGTCGTGACTATTCTATGGATCAATCATAGTGCTTGAGATATATCTATGGAATGTGTGGGTTGTGCAAACCACGAGTTGCTCTATCAGGCCATCATTCCTGTTGTGCAAAGGCGGTGGATGTGACTTGAATTATTTGTTATGGTGGTAATTTTCTTTTTTGTTGACGCACACAAGCCGATCCATGAAAGGGAGGTCTGTTTTCTTTTTGCAGTAATGATTCATTTGAAGGCGGCCAGATTTTCCTGTTTGCAGGCTGGGGTTGAATTTTGATGCATTTGAATCACCATTTATTGACATTTGATTCGATTGGCTATTGGAGGTGCAATGAATTTTTTCGAACTTTATATTTTATAAAGTTTTCCCTAAATATTTAGGGTTCAAGTTGTGCAACCGAAGAGTGTGTGGGCCCAAGCTTCTTTTTGGAGGTGTCTTTCAAAAGCATGTATCCCACATTGCTGGGAAAGTAGTTCTAAATAGGCTTTTTATTGCCTTGTGCCCTCGAGCATGGTATGACCAAAGGCTCTTGTGACAAGTGAAGGCCCCTTCTCATGTATGCTTGATTTTACTTAAGTGTATATCGCTTGGTAATTGGCCGCTTGGTGGCATGACTTGGTTCGTTGTCTCAAACTAGGCGATTTGAAGTTCACTTACGCTGAGAGTTTCACTTTTTAGCCCATGCGAGCATTCTATGGTCGTATGGTGTGATCGAGAGCTCCTTGAAGTGTATATTGCTTGGTGATTGGCCGCTTGGTGGCATGACTTGGTTTGTTGTCTCGAACTAGGCGATTTGAAGTTCACTTCAGCTGAGAGTTTCACTTTTTAGCCCCTGCGCGCATTCTATGGTCGTATGGTGTGATCGAGAGCTCCAAAAGTGCCTCTATAGGCCTTATTTCATTTTTGCATATCTTTTGCAAACGAAGGCCAATTTTCGCAAACCACATATCAACGGAAAGGTATTTTCATCAGCTTTGTAGTGGTTGAAGAATTTCTCTCATATATTTTTTGTTTGGTGGTGCTTTTAATCTGTTGGCGTTCAATATTGGTGTTGTGCTCTTTGGAGTTGTTTGATTCTCAGCCTTTTTTTGCTTCTTGAAGTATTTTGGGAAGCCTTCATTTGCAGTATTTGGGAGTTTCTATTTGTTGTTGAAGATTACTGTCTTTGAATTTTGGGAGCTTTGTCATAGTTGATTATGGGGTTTTCATTGCATCCTGTTGTGATTATGTTGGAAAGAGGAAACTATAAACAATGGAAAGATGATATCATAAAACATCTCAGATGGCTTCATTTGTTGCCACATTTGTATAATCTTGTTCCCCCTCCTGGTACTGATAGTAAGAAATTTGCATGGAATTTCAAAAGGGATCGTGTCCTAGGAGTTATTGCAATACATACTGATGATGCCACTTTGGATGCTATTGATCATTTTGAGTGTCCTTATATTCTTTGGACTAAAATTTGGGAAATACATGGAGATCCTGATACCCCGCTATTCCCAGATGATATTGTTTCAGATTGTCTTATGCCTCTTCATTTTTAAGATAGGATACCCTATGATAATGCTACTATGCAGGAGTTTGAAGTGTTGGAATAATTTGAGTCTTAAATGAGGATGACAAAGGTTCTTTAGATGCTCCTTCTGCTCCACCAAGGATAGTTGATATACCTTCACCTTCAGTGATTCATTGTGTAAAGTCATTGAGTGAGGCTCCTATCATTCCTATTCAGTAGGACCATTCATTTTGTGTTGATGATTCATTGAGCACATCTAGTGATTCATCACAACCAGTGTCTCATTGTCTTCCTGCTTGGGATTCTTATTTTTTGAACATTAGTTCATTGTTCGTGGAATCTCACATTTCTAATTTGGAGGACACATTTGAGGGTATATCCCTCCTATTTGATGATAGTTGTGGTACAAATGTTGTCACCCCATTTCAATCTCTGGATATTGTACAACATCAGTTTCTAGTGATACCTTGTTTTTCACCTTCTATTGTGATAAGGCATGTTCCTGATTGGTTTGTGGCATCATCTTCCAAGGTCTTGGTGACATATGAGTAGATTCTAGAGACATCATCATACATATTCATGCTTCTTTCTTTGAATTCCTATTTGGAGTGAGAAGAATACCCGCACTTATATTTGGTTTTGTTTCTTCTGAAAGGGAGACAAGTTGTTTGTTGACATTGGATCATGTTTTGTTTTCAGACACCTACCATTTTTTTAGGTGATTAGACATTGTGGGGGGCTATATATACTCTCTCTCTTTCCCTCTTATTGGGGGGACCATTGATTGTTGTATATACATGGTGTATGGAGTCCTTGGGGGGTATTATTGAGTCCTCCATCTATGCATCATTTTTTTTCTTTTCTCTCTTTTGGAGAGGTTTTTTTTCCTATAGGGTTTTTTCTCCTTTTCTCTGGTTGTGCGAGATTGCATTGTAAATGGGTACCTAACATGGTTGTGTAGTCGGGACCCATATTGCATTCTCTGCATTTTTGCATTTTCATTCTCCCTAAGTTGCACTTAAGCGGGGTGTTAGTGTAATTAAGTTTTCACTTAGGGTAGATTACTCTGATTAGTTTCTCCTAGGTGGTTTTTCCCATGTGGGTAGTTTTTCCACCCAACACTTTTCTCATGGCTTTAAAAGCATGTACATTGTGTAAATTAATCATCTCATATTTCATTTTCTTCTCTAGTGAAGTAGCTTAGTGCTCCTCTCTATCTCACATGAAGGTTTTTTGTCATTGATTTTTCCTGGGTTATTCACTCTAATAGTTAGAAAATTAGTTTTTAATATTTTTGGAAACTCCTAAAAAATTCATAACAAATTATTACTTGCAAAAATATTATAAAAAAATGTGTTACATTCGAGCATTTTTCCTTTACTTATATTGAAAGATAAAAAAAAAATTCTCATACTTAGGTTGGCCAAAATGACACTTGTTTTTTTTTTCAAAAAGTATAGTACTTCATTGAAATTTTAAATTTTCACCAAATAAATTTACTTTTTTTCTAAAAAAAATTAGCAACCTACAAACTACATTCAAATTACAACAAATTCTATTCCTACATATTTTCCAAATTATGTTAATAACCTATTCAAATTTTTATGTCAAGTTTCTTAACTTTATTTTTTTGCATTTTTAGTGCCACTTAGAGGCATAGTTTGGCCTATAATGATCCTCCACTCACCCTATTTGTAATTAATTTAAGTGTTTGTGGTGAATTTGTTCCATTCAATGCATGTAGGGAGTTAGTACTATTTTCTTTTTCCTTAGAATCCCTTTTCTTAAGTTTTATGCTTGATTCTTTTGAAGGTGCTTCTCCCTCTTCTTCAACCTTATTATTTTTCTCACTACTAGAACAGTTATGACTCCTTGACCATTTGCTATATCACAATTCCAACATAGGAATTTTTCTCTTTTCTCTATCTCTTGTTGTGGAGAGAGCTTACTAATTTCTCTTAGGTTAAATTTTTTTTCCATGTTTTTTCTAGTAGGATTAATTCAACTCTTGTGGCCCAACTAGTATTGGTATTCTACCAAAATATCTTGGCTTTGAAAATTTAACATGCTAGTTTGTTACCATATAATGTGGATATGTCCCAAAATTCAAAATTTAAAAATATCAAGTTATCGAATCCTACCCTTTTCCACTACTCTTTGGGAGCCAACTTGATACAAATTTGAAAAATTATTCATTATGTATTAGTATTTAAAAACATTAATTTGAATGTTGAAATACATCTAAGAATCATCCTAGATCATTCAAATATTTAAGTGATTAGGATCATTCCTAGGAATATCTCGATTTGGAGCACAACTTGCATCAAAATTCATTTTCAAATTTAGGACATTGCTTGCTTGCAATCTACCAAAGCTTAGCCAAGGTTGCAAAGTTAGTTTTTCAAGGAGGGTGATTAAGGAGAGCATGAACCCTTGCAATTCAACCATTTATCCCAAGGCATTTTCAAATATTGCCAATACTTACACGTCAACAAAGAACAAGAATCACAAAAACCTACATGCATTCAACAAAGTTAGAACAATACCCAAGAGATCATATTTTCACACAAGATTGATTTTGAACTATGAGATTGACCCACATAGAGTTTTGGATTTGTACAAAGTTTGAGGATAGCTTATACACCAAGGTCATTAATTTTCTATATTGTGACAAAATGGTTCTTCAAGTCATCAACATTCATATTCCATCCTTGTATCAAAATCTAAGTATACATTTAATTTTCAAAAATAACTTTGATTCCACATTTGTCTTTCCCAACTACTTTAAATTAATCTAAATTAATTTATACTTCATTTATATCATTATTTGAAAAGCTTACAAAATTGTTATTTTAAAATGAGTTTTAATTAAACTAAAAGAAAAAGTAAATGTAAATTTTAAAATAAATTAAATACACTAGAAAATAATATTAATTAAAAAATAAGAAGCCATTTGAAAATTACAAACCTTACATGTGCTATTACAAATTTTATTAAAAAATAGAGAAACCTCTGAAAATAAAATTGTTGAAAATAGTATTTAATCAAATATGATAGAACAACTTCTAATACTATGAGGTAATGCCTCTTTTAACTTCATGGAACAACCTACCAAAACCATCTTCTTCATCTTTGTGAGACCTCAAAAGCTTGATGGCCATTCTTCTAACCCAAAACAATGGCTCAAATCTAACTCTTCCAAGTTTTTGAGTTGCCCAAAGTTTGAAGGCAACTTTTTCAAATTTGAACAATAATCTAAGTGCAAACATTTTAGGGAAATGAGATGTCCAAAGTTGGAAGGCAATACACATAATGCAGAGCAGCCGCTTAAATATAATGATGTCAAATTGCTAAGTTGCCCAAAGTCTGAAGGCAACTTTTTCAATTCATGGCACTGATCTAACCACAACCTTGTTAGATTGTTGAGATCCCCCAATTTGGAAGGAAGTTCTCTTAATTAATGGCAATCAATTAAATATAGTTCATCTAACTTTGATAGCTTTTCCACTCCATCTGGTAGCCTTTGCATATTTTTCAAATCAGAAAAGCCTAATTTTACAACCGAAGAAGAAGCCGGAGTGACCGTGGGAGGAATTTTAGAATTTGCAACTCCATTCTCAGAAGAACCTATAATGTGGAAAGCGCGCAGGCTTGGAGGAAGCTACATATTTGCATAGAAAATATGAACTAGGATTAAGTGTCATTATACAATCTAATGAAAGCTTTAAATTCAATGACAAATATGATTTAAAGAGGTAGAGTTTACCTTATAGAAACTCATTTCTTGCGTGAATGGGCCTCTGTACCTAACAAGACGCCCAAGTTTATCGAACTCCATTGGTAAATCAGGAACATTACTAGGGATTGAAAGATTTCTGAGTTGTTTAAATGGTGTATGACATTTCTCCCTGAATATTATTGTTGTTCCTTCATAAGACAACACTCTTAAGGATTTGCTCATACAATTTAGATGATTTTCATTGATTTCAATTGGAGGCTGGTCATATTCCTCATTTAAAAGGATGCCTTTTAAATTTTTGAGTTTCTGCATGAAAAATAAACCATACATTTCATTATGACTATGACTAACAAAAGTATTTTCATAAGATTGAGAATAGATGTACTAAGTATGACATACCTCTTCATCTTGCAAACATTTTAATAAAGTCTCAGGATCTCTGATTCTGTTTTGCTCTGACATCTTTTTTCCTCTTGCTTGAACTATGTCATGAACAATTATTGTACCCATTTCAGATGTCTTGATGAATGAAGCATCTTCTAGAGCTCTGAATTCCTCCTCTCCGACTATGCAGGCCACTTTTTTTCTTGTCCAATCATGAAAGGATGTGGGTATGTCTTGAGGATCATGGTATGTAAAAAGTGGCAATATTGGTAGGGGTATGTGGTTGATGACTTTTCACCCCGACTAATGAAACAAAAAAGGGTTTTTAGAGGGAGATTCACAGCTTTCCAAAAATAAATTTATATGATTTAATTTGAATTTAATAAATAATTATTATTCATTTCTATTAGATTACGACTAAATTCCTGATTGATAGATTGATTGAAAAGAACCTACAACTTTCAAACAGTACCATATTTTTTGAATCCAAAACATGCATCACATTCTATGCTTCACATACTATAGGATTAAAAAAATAAAAATTGAATTTCATGAAGTTTTGACCAAGTTAAAATTAGTCGAATGAGACGAGTTTTATATTTTCTAAAGAGATTTGTAATAATTCATAATTAATTATTTACTTGGAAAAAATTACAAAAAAAAATGCATCACATCGGACATGAGTCCTCTACTTATATATAAAATCTTACAAAAAATTATCATTTATTATGGTTAGGGTGGTGGAGACCACCTACTTCTTATTTTTCTCTGAAATTTAAGTACTCTGCATTGAAATTTCAAATTTTTCACCAAATAGATTTTATTTATTTTTAAATAAACCTAGTATTTTAGAAACTACATTCAATTTTATATAAATTCTATTCTTACATATTTTTTAAATAATATGAATAACTTATTCAAATATTTCGTCAAGTTACTAACCTTTTGATTTTCTGAATTTTTGCCACTTAAGGGCTTTGTTTGGCATACATGATCACCACACATGCCCATGTGATATCTAGAAAAGCCTCTTTCACAGGTGGTAACAATCTGTGGTATACAAAATCAATCATACGATCACTGATATCCTCCTCTTCAACCTTCTCCCCTTCTTTGAGCAACTCTAATACTATATTAATAGTATTTTTGCTAGTTATGGCTAGTTGCGAACCAGCTATTTCCAACAGAAGCGGAACACCACCACACAACTCAAGGAGGTCATGAATATTCTTTTCATTATTGTAATTGGTAGCTTTCTTCAACAAAACCTTTCTGGCCTGTGCATGTGGAAGAGAACTCACACGATATTGTTGGCGTTGAATATTCCTGGCATTGAATATGTCTGTCTCGTGCAGGTTTCGAGTTGTGACAAGTATTCTACTTCTGGGTGGAAGGCAACTGCCCAAGTCTTCAGGTAGAAGTTGCTTGAGATCTGTATTTTTCAGACCGTTGTCAATGTAGAGAAATAAGGCCTGATTAGGATGCTTTTTGCAAAGCGACCAGATCATTCCTCGACCTTGGTCACAGTCTGTCAATTCCACATTTTGTTGGAATAGTCCATACAAAATCTGTTGCTGGAGGGCTTTAAGATCTTTCTTGTTACAATTTTGATCCATATGAATTCTACAATGTTTATAAGTTTTGAGGTCACTCTGTGCATAAACAGCATCAGCGAGTGTAGTTTTCCCAATTCCCCCAAGACCGTACACAACCACAACAATTGGTAATGCATCCTGTGCATTCAAATCAAGGAGTTGAATTACGCTTTCCAGTCCGCTCTGGATTCCAACTGTAAGTTTTGTAGCAACACTGTGTTAGGATTTGCTTAATATAACAAGAAGATATAGTAAAATAAAAGTATCTTTTGAAGGATGGCCTTACCTCGTTCCTGGTATGCATAAAACTCCTGTGACTGGGGAGCAATCTTTGCTTGTCTGCTTTCTATCTCAATTACACCCAACAATGTGAGATCGGCATTTAAGCGATTTATTTCATCTCGAAAAGCTTGTAAACTCTTAGCATTCATGAAAGTAGTAAGAAACCTTCAAAGAATTCAAAATTAAATTTGATATTAGAAAAGAGACCCTGAATTTTATATCCTATTCTAAGATTTTAATATTATCTCATGGCAATTATTATCTCTAAAATTTTAATTATGTTATTATGTGAAACAGGGTGCTTTGACACCTTACAATTCATGTGTAGATTACAAGGAGTAATAGAATGCCAAACAGATGTTAGTTCAATCAACCCAATAGAATGACAACTCCAATAGCAATGGGCTTGATTCAAAGCATGAGCATCAATACCTGCATCTTAAAGCATGGTAATTGGTCAGGAAGAAGAAAATAGAATTTAAGACCCGCATTTGATAATGATGAAGGAACTGTGGAAGGCATATAAGCTGCATTAAATTAAAGAAGAAAAATCCAACTTGAGGAAGTCTCTTGGGAAGAGAAAAATAGAACCAATGAATGCACTAAGGGGTGCACTGTCAGTGTCAATGTGCATACCTAAAAGAATTAGGAAACAGAGTCTTCTAAAAATTTGAGGAGAAGCCTATGGATAAAGACAGGTTTTGAACAAACAAGAAAGAAGATGGAGAAAGTGGAAATGGAAATTGGTCTATGTGGCAATCGACCTGAAACATTTGTTTAACTGAAATGATAGTCGGTTCTCATTCTGTGTGTAAAGTTTTCACTTGTACCATAATTCATTAATTGTCCTCCTTGCTTGTTATATTGATAAGTGTGTATTATCATGTGGGAGATGGGAGAAGCTGTAATGAGAAGAGAAGAGACTGCATTAGATCTTAGGAACTTATTACTCCTATGAGATTGTTTTAACAGTTATGACACTTAGGATGTTTGTAGGATTGAGAGATTGCCTGAGAGTTCACAAATTTTGGGATGTTCTATGGATTGTAGGATTGTCTTTGTATTTCTGTACTCAGTTTTTTACAAGGAGCAATGAGACTTTCTCATGTAATAGTGACATTTAGAACATTCTTAAAGGAGAGGGAAGTAGGATATTTCCTCCGTACACATGAGTGCATGGGTGCACTTGGGATGATTTTAAGGAGAATGAAATCAAATTGTGTTCCCTGTTTGTGTGATTTATGTCTATGCACTCTTGAGTTGTGTTACTCTAATATGTTTTGGTCGATAGGCCATTATATGTGAACATATCTTACAACTACCAAAAATCTTTATCTTTTTTTAAATTCATTTTTTGGACAACCAATCATATTTATTTAAGATAACATTCTATATTCTTAAATAGTTAATGGGCGGATGATATGATGTCATCCTCTATTTCTAAGTAGCCTTCTTGGTAGCAATTTGTTGTCATAAATATTTATGTTTTATGTTATGACAGAGAGGAAGCACTTTGTTCTTCTCAATGAAATTCTTTATCAATTTGTTAAATCAATAATGCATTCCTACCCTTTTCATTATGAGGATACTATCACATATACCCCTAATCCATGAAAGGTCATTTAGTGGCCCTGTGGAGGGACATTCCCCTTCCACTCTGGGCTAGAACCTTTAAGGAAGCCATTTAACCTTTTATGAGATCCTCCTCCTACTTCATCTTTGGAAGGAGCGGCTAATCTTCCTACTTCATTCCTGCCTCCCTCTCTGCTTTTCCCAGCACCATATGCCAAGAAAAGCATCAAGAGAGGTTTCTGATGTGGAGCATCTACTTTAATATTCTCCTCCCACGTTCAGTCAATTGAGTTGTTGTTCAGTCATTTCAAGACTCTTGTTTAACTATTTTTAGTATTTTGTTCAACAGTTTTATTTTGACTAGTCTTTACTTAACAGCTGTCAACTATTTTCTAGTTTTAGCATTCAAAGAGTTTGATTAGTTTGAAATCTCTAGGAGCTGAGTTAGATGAGTTCGTAGGTTTTGAGGGTTAGTTTGAGAGGGAATTAGTAATGAGAAGAGGGATCGGCTCAGAGGAGACTGAGAACAGTAGAAGCTGAAAGTTATATGCTCGATATTGTACAATCTTTCCACTGTTGTGGCTATTCTGATAATTTTTAGTGACCAATATAATGTAAGAATAACCGGTTATGTATTTCTCTTGGCTATAGAGTGGATGTGTTTATGCCTTCTTGATTCTCTACTATTGAAATTGTGTATATTCTTAAAGGTAAGTCAAAACAGAGTATGTTTTGAGTCTAATTTGAAGGTTCTTAGAGTTTGAACTGCATCATTTTGTTATCATTGCAAAACTAAAATGGTCCAAAGGGGAGCTCACGTGATCTGGGAAAGAAGAGGCCAGAGGAAAGCAAGATGGAGAGGTAATGCAAATGAAGTACTCAGAAGGTTGTAGGCCCTTGAGGCTAGGTTGCCTCATGAGAATTCTAAGGACAAATTAGAATTTCAGAGAGGTCAAGGAGGTGAATAGCTTCCATGGGTTGGTGAATTTTATAAGAGATTAATTAGGAATTTCAGCGACATAAGCGCACCTTGACTGATTGCATGAAAGGGAAGGTCTTTACTTGGACAGAGGCAGCTGATGTGAGTTTTGAACAACTCAAAAGGAAGGTCAAGGAAGCACGTATGCTTGTTATATCCAACTTTGAGAAAAAAATTATAGTTGAGTGTGATGCTTCAAGGGTAGTTATAGGGGGAGTGTTAAGTCAAGAAGGAAAACCTATGGCCTTTTTCAGCGAGAAATTAAATGAAGTTAAAAAGAGGTACACCATTTATAATAGATAATTCTATGTTGTAGTACAAGCATTAAAATATTGGAGGCATTATCTTCTACATAGGAAACTCATCTTGATGAAAGATGATCAAGCCTTGAAGTACATAAATTCACAAAGTAAGTTGTCCCACAAACATGCCAAATGGACTTCATTCTTGTAGGCCTATACTTTTGTTGTGCAATACAAGGAAAAACCAATGTAGTGGTAGATGTCTTAAGTAGAAGGCATCATTTATTGGTTGTAATGAGTCATGGGCTGGTTGGTTTTGAAGAAATGGGCTGGTTGGTTTTGAAGAAATGAAGAGTGAAGATGTAAATTATTCATATTTTAGTAGCATTTATGCAATTCTACATAGTCAAGACCGTACAAGTATGCATCCATTTAAAGACTTCTTATTACTAGATGGCTTTTTATTTAAGGTGTCTCAACTTTGCATTTCCCTTGGATTGAGGAGAGAAAAGCTTGTGAGAGAGATGCATGGGTTGGGTGGACACTTTGGAAGAGATAAGACTTTTGGATTACCAAGTGAGAAACTCTTTTTCTCTAATATGAGAAGAGATGTGGATAGGTTTGTTGTTGCTTGTGGAGGTGTGCCCAATAGTAAAAGGACATCAAAATATAGGCCTAGACATGCCCTTGTTAGTGCCAAAGGAACCATACACTAATATTTCCATGGATTTTGTCTTGGGGCTGCCACAAATTGAAAGAGGTAATGATTTAGTGTTTGTGGTGGTGGACCACTTTTCTAAAATGGCCTTTTTCATACCTTGTAAGAAGACAAATGGTGCAAGTGAAGTGGCACATTTGTTCTTAATGGAAGTCATGAGTTTCCATGGTATTCCTAAAATTATAACTAGTGATAGAGACATCAAATTCTTAAGCCACTTTTGAGGGTCTTGTGGAAAAAATTGAATAGCAGGTTGTGATTTAGTTCAACATATCATCCCCAAACCAATGGTGAAACTAAGGTGGTGAATAAAAGCCTAGGCAATCTATCGAGGTGCTTAGTGAGTGATAATCCTCAACAATGGGATTCAATGATACCTGGATCTGAATTTGCCTATAATTCCACCATAAATAGGTCTATAGATATGTCTACATTTCAAGTTGTGGACTTAATTGATCTACTAATAAACCCACATAACAGCCAATAAGCTACAAATTTTGTAGAGAATATTTTAGAGGTACATCAATAAGTTAGGTCCAAATTACAGTCCATGAATGACCAATATAAGAAGAGAGTCGATTTGCATTGGAGAAGAAAAGTCTTTTAAGAAGGAGAAATGGTCGCTATACATCTACACAAGGAAAGGTATCCCCAAGGTGCCTACAACAAGTTAAAGCCCAACAAGATTGGACCTTGCAAAATCATAAAGAGGATAAATGATAATGCTTACCAAATATTTTCCTGAGGACTTGGACATAAATCCTATCTTTGATGTCACTGACCTATATTCACACTTAGCTAGGACTAATGAGGATGAGGAGAAAAGCAAAATGAGAAGTAAAACAACAATTGGACCAAGCACTTGCCAAAGAAGAAGAGAAAGTAGGTTGAACGAGTGCTAGATACGAAAATGGTGGCTACTTGATCCAAATTCTATAAACTGTATCTTGTTAAGTGGGAAGGCCTGCTAGATTCTTACAACTATTGGATCACAAAAGCTGACTTGCTTAAGTACAGAGAAATAACACCCTCTGAACCAATACCAGTAGGTTTAGAGTTACTAAGATAAGGGGAGATGGTGTGGAGCATCTACATTAATATTCTCCTCCTACATTCAGTCAGTTGAGTTACTGTTCATTCATTTTAAGACTTTTGTTGTTTAGCAGTTTTGTTTGGACCAGTCCTTACTCAACAGCTGTCAGCTATTTTCTATTTTTAGCTTTTGAAGAGTTTGATATGTTTGAAATCTCTAGGAGCTGAGGAGTAGGAGGAGTTCGTTGGTTTTTAGGGTTAGTCTAAGGGATAAATTAGTAATGAGAAGAGGAAGCAGCTCAGAGGAAACTGAGAACAGCAGAAGCTGAATGTTATATGGTCAATATTTTACTATCTTTCCACAA
>VDFB02272645.1:0-29529 GCA_007258455.2 Sequoia sempervirens
TATAGTGTAAGCCACATTATCATTCTATGTTGGAGAGTATGGTGATGATAGATTCCTTATTGGAGGTGACATTTAGTATCAAATCATAGGCCCTTTTAAATGAATTTGCGTAATTTAGTATATTTCTCATTGAATTTCAGAATTAACTATATTAAAATCCATTGTGTTAAAAATAATAAAAAATTATGTTCTTTTATAAAATTTAAAGATCAAACAATGCATCCTACATCCCATGTGAATTCATCTCATTATTTTCCTACATTGACAAATCCTTAGGTATATTTCTAATACATTATTAAGTATATCATGTTCCTATTTACTTTTTGTATATCAATGTAAATTTTAAAATGACAATTTGATATAGAGCAAGTGGGTATTGGACCTTCAACATCCACACATGTATGTTGGTGGTACTAGTATTTATTCAACTTACATTGACATAAGTTTTAACAATTTTAATGATATGTGTGTAGGTTTCATTTTTTTGGAAAATATCCTTTCTTTATTTAATTTATGACATCAATAAATACTCCTCCCCATCTTTAGAGATCACCAAACATGTGTGTTGCTACAATAATATCTTCCATGCCTTTTACACAATTATGATCTATTAATATAAATGGAATATGAGTTTCTTATAATTTAATGCAAAAAATGAAATTCATGTTTATGTTAAATTGCTTCTCTATACTTGTTACAGGAGGAGGTGGGAACTCCAATTCATGCACTTACCCCTTGGGTGAATGGTTAAATGATTTAAATAGTTTAAATAATAACACTTAAGATTAATCATTATTATAAGTAATAATTGTTTAAAATATTTTTAATACTCACTTCAAACTTAATATTATTTTAATTCTTAATAATAATAAAAATTATATGATCCTTTTCTAACACCTACATGCATTTTAAATTCCTTCTCCACTTGCCTTAATTGAGGGGGAAATGAGTTTTGTTTCCTTTTACTTGTCGATTTTATCAAATTTCCAATTTTTCATATCTTCTAAGGAAATGTTACCATCAAGTCTTAGAATTTTACTCCCTCAAGTCCATTTCTTTTATTATAATGATCATTTTTTTAAAAAGAAATAAATTATTTTATCTTAGCCTTAGTGTTAAAGGAAAGCACCATGAAATGGTGGAGAGAATGGGTGTAAAGAACAAAATAATCCTTTAATTTAACTCTTGAGTGGTATGAAATGGAAAAGAAGCTTTTAATTTGTTTCTCATATCAAGACCTCATTACTTTTTAAGTTCTTTTATTATTCTTAAATGAGTTATAATTTATGATGATGGTTGAGTTTGTATTTTGTAAATGTAAACTAAAATTATTAAATCTAAAAGTGTTTATTAATTTAAACTTTCAAATGAATCATAATTGATATTTATTCAAGTTAGTTTTTGTGGTTGATCTAAAAAAATTGTTTGGTTAGAATGATTGACATATATTTTTTAGGGTGTTCCAAGAGTTCAGGAAGAAACTTCTCACCTAATTATTAAAGTAGAGTAATTTCTAGGGTATCTTGGTGATGTAAGGTTGAAAATGCCAAGAACTCTAAATGAGTTTCAACTAATTAAGAAGTTTAATAATTCCTTTCAATAAGAATAAATCTTAAAAGTTTCATAGACATCATAGAATTTTAATAGTCATCTTAAATATTCATTCTCAATATATAGTTTTGTTGATAAGTAAATTAGATAATTTTGAATTAGAAATTATATTCCTTGCATGGGGAATATCTATGTTTTATTTAACGTGGATTTGAATGGATTAACATATGAGTAGAGCTATCTTTAGGAGGATTCTATATCTTCAACATGAAATGCTTACCAAGAAATTTTACTTGTTCAAGTGAGGCTCAAAGATAATGGATTGGTAGCTTTACAAAGGAAAATGATTAATTTATATAAATAGCAATATAAATATTCAATGATATTTGAAAAAAGAATGGACTATTCTAACATGGTACAATCTATTACTTAATTGGGAAAAGGTGTGTTGTTCAACATACATAATGCTAAAAATATAAAATTAATATTTATTTATGGTGCATCTATGAAATCTAAGGATACATGCATCATATTGGTTAGAAATTATTTGGGCCACTTTTTCTATTACATGTAACATTAGAATATATTTTAATAAATGAAGAAAACTTAGTTTGTATACATATAGATTCATGATAGAATCATTATTAAGCTATGTTAGCATCTAGTATGAGCCTACATTATAAAAGCATGGTCACAAAAAATAAATTAAAAATTATTAACACTAATGATATGGAGGGATACGCATAAAAGTTATGAGATATCCACTAATCAAATGGGGAGTTGACTAATGGTCCATAATTCATATTCACAGACTAGGGTTATCCCTTGGTCATGGCTAGACCATGAGATTTGAACCTAGTTGCTACCACCAATTATACCATTTCCACCAGTTCAAACAACATATTTTCCACTCAATTAAGTAACCACCACCACTAATGGAACCATCCATTTCTATAGCTTGAGGAACTTCACCACCACCATTGATTCAATGGTATCACCCATTCACCACTAGTTTCATTTTGAATTGCCCAAATTTGTTGTTTTTAATTTACAATAATATATTTTGTTGTGTTTCAAGGTGATGCATAGGAATTTTAGGAGTTTCAAGGGGGTTTCAAGGCCATGTTATTCTACCTCATTTTGTTCATAGATTTCATTAAGTTGAGGATTTTGAGATGGAGAAGGCTTTGGATTGGTTGAAAGTAAATTTCAATAAATCAAAACCAATTCAATAAAATATACATTAAGCTTGACTGTAATTATCAAAACAAAAATAGCTTACCTTTTTCCCATCAATAAACTATTGAGAAGGATGAGATGGCTCAAATTCAACACAACTATGGTCACATTTTCTTCCACTCATGTTTTTATCTCAATGAAGAAAATAGAATGAAATAAAGTGGCTCTTAGCTACTATGTTTCTTTTTGTCTCTATAACATGAACATGTTATAATGGAAGAATATTTAGGTTTATATTTATGAAACCTAAATGCACTTGAATTTACAACACAATTGATCCTCAATGTGCTTGCATTTTACTGTGAGCACTTTCTCTTTTATTTCATCTCCAAAACATTTTTTGACTCCTATGTTTTTGCACCTACCCTTGAGATAATGTTTAATAGATAGGGAAAAAAATGTTTTTACAATTCACTCACACATATTACATGTTTTTTTTGTCTTTCACTAAGTCCTATTTTAACAAATTAAACCCTATTTGGGGCTTATATGATCTAGGTAATGTTTTTTTGAAAAAAGAGTAAAGAGGATTTGGTTTAGCTTTATTGAGCTTGAGTGTTTTTCATATGGTTATTGTTGTTTAATAAATTAGTTGTCGATGATGTCATTTTAAGTCTTGGGTCTAAGTCCTATTTGGTTTATGGGATAGTTAACTTTTTTGTTTACTTTTTATAGTCCTTATGCTAAGAAATTATAGTATTTCTTTCTTCCCACCTGGACATTATTTCTAGTAAATGCATGATATTGGTCAAGGCATGTCATTTTATTTGGAAATACTAGATTTTTTATTCTCCTCTTGCTAAAATTTTAGATAGGTTGTGGTTAGTCCCACTAAATTTATTTAATTTTGTATGGATTGATAAAAATAAAAAGCTTTTTTGGGATAGTAAACATATACTTGTTGAATTTTCTCAAATCTATAGTTTCCTTTACTGCCAATAATGTTTTATTGTAGTTGTATAAGAGAAGTGAGGATATTAAAACAAATATTATAGATGAGGACTCTATTCTTGACATTGGGTTCTTGTAGCATGGGACATGGTTGCTAAAGATGTGTTGTATGATCAATATCACTAGCCTGTGTAGAGTGGTTGATATGATTGGCACTTTTGGGTCTCTTGATCCAAATAATCGTTCTTTCTAAAAAAGTGTTTCGACCATATTAATACTTCTCATATGATTGTATCTACTCATGTTTTATTGCTTTTGGTATTGTTGATGTTATTCTTAGTGGCGTAGAGGATTGTTCTCATGTTGGTGTTTTTAGTATTCCATGACAATGGTGTTGTTCCTGATGTCTAATATTATACTAATGTGTATTCTATTCCTAATTCAATTGCTAGAAAAAGGGGAAAATGTAGCTATTAATGTTTTTGGGAAAGATGATTAATTTTATATTGGTATTTCTTCTAATAGAAAATGTAATGGTACCTTTTCTTTATTACTAGATATTCCTATTAGAATGTTTCTCATGTCCTAGTTACAAAAGTATGTGGATTTCAAATTTTTATCTTTGGAGAGGAATGATAAAGATGTTATTAGAAAATTCAAGAGTGAAAATTTTTCTAGTTAAGTGGCAAGTTGGTTTTCTTTGTAATATGGCTCTAGTTAAATTTCTATGTAATTTACCTTACTTATTGTTAGTTTTTGTGTAGTTTTTATTATATATGTTCCCAATTTGTAGTGTTGAAGTGATGTTATTGACTATGGTAGAGTTTGTGTGATCATGTTTGGCCCTTTTGATGATGACTTGAACATTTATCTGTAGAAAATGTCCAATTTTATGAATTGTCTTTGGTTCCCTTCCTTTTAGTTTAGGCTAAGAGGTGGTTTGGGTTACAATATTGAACTATTTAGATTTGTTATCCCTTTATTCCACATTTATTTCCTTTCCATCTCTTCTAACTTAATGTATATATCTTTGCAATCAATTTCTCATATAAACTATATTTATAAACTATTTTTAATATTAAACAAATATAATAAACATGAAAATAATTCATATATATCAAGTAAAAAGAAAGAAGCTACTACACTCAATTTTACATCTTTTTATTATCTACAATAGGAACTATGTTATATACCTCTATTATTTTGAGGGCTATAATTATAAGATCCACTTCTATTTGAAATGGATTGAAGAGAAGAAAAGTCACATCCTATGTATATAGGTTTGAGACAACATCCCTTTGGCAAATGGGCTAGAGATAGATCAATTGTATATGATAGTCAATCTAAATTAGAGCAAGTTCAATATTTCTATGCATCACTTATTTTTTCCATCTAGGAAATATCCTATGACCAAAGTAGAAGACAATGGGTTCAATTTCACATTGAACCAAAGCTAAATTTTTATAAAGCTAGCAAATTCATATAGTACTAGTAGTGACATAGTAGAGTGGGAGTATAGCCTATGATTATATTATATTAAAATATATTGAAAAAGCTAGGCCTAAATGACAAATTTTTAAGCTATAGAATCATACAATATTACATCACAAATGAGTTGAAAAAAAAAGATAATAATAAAATAATAGAATCAACAATCATATCAACAACACAAAGGTTTAGATGGCTAAATCTCAGTAATACACTAGAGAAATATCCATAGAACAAAATATCAATATTCTTACTACAATTTTTACAAGAGTCATTATAGTTCTCTTTTTAAATTACAAAAATATATACAATATCTTCAACATAACAACAATAATAGATCTAGACTAGCCTAATTTTCTCTTTAAACAAAGTAGATTTTTAACATATTTTTTTTTCTTTAAAAACTATTGCCCCAAAACCCCATTTAGAGAGATCCCAACCTGATGAACCCCACACCCCTCATGAAGCCCCAAAGATAGATTGATCTAAAAATGCAACACAGGTCCAAATTTTAACATGTTCTTGCAATTCCAAGAGGACAGTCATATCCTTAAAACAAAAGACAAATGGGGAAGCGGGTCAGAATTGCAGTGAAAAATATTTATTATGTTTATCATTGAGAGCTATATTCGTAGTCACTACATAGGCCAAATAAAAATATTGATCCTAGATGGTCTGACGTAACCAATGGATCTAATGTCCACATAATCAAAAGCAAAATTCAGAAACAATCAAACAAATATTGAAAATAATTTTGTTCTAAACAAAATTGCACCTATCATTCAAAGAAAGATCCATTTTTTTGAATGAATTAAAAAATACCATTGATGGTACACAGACACATAGGTTGAGAATAAATAATCCAAGATCATCTGCATTTCCATAGTCCAAATTTAAAAGAACTTCTAACCCTAAGAGAATAGTCGTAACCCATTTGAGGGCACTTTTGCCATTCGAGAAAAATTGTGCATGCCAAAAAGAGAATGAAGATCACTGAGGAAAAATGAAAAGCAGATTGAAAATTTAGGCAGGCTTGAAATTCAATTTAGGCATGGTGGAAAATAATAACAGCAGGTGGCTTGAGTTTTCAGCAGAATGAATGTGCTAGCTACGGAGAGTACGACCATGATTTGAAATTTGCTGCCGAGTTACAATACTTCCCTACAAAATTACTCAAACTATGCATGAGCCATGGGATGACCATAGCATAGCCAGTGCCAGACATAGGGCATCTCTACACTTTGCGTCATATCCAAAAAGGAAAAAAATAAATAAAAAGAGAAAAAGACAATGTATGACATATAAAAGAAGAGAGATACAAATAGATGAAGTGTACAAAGAGAGTGAAAACATCAAACACACGATATGGGGGAACACAATACACACATGAAAATGCAAAAAGAACAAAGGGACAAGTAATGCAAATGTAAATCAACCACGTTAACTAAGTTATTGGTTTCTCAACCTTCAATGGTTAAACTAGAAAGGAATAACATAGTTAAGAGACAAAGACAAATGCATTACAAGGAGAAGGCTAACAACTTCTTTCCCTCCACAAAGTGTAAAGGAAAGAATGAGCCGAGGTGGTGATGTGAAAGAATCATGCAATATTCAGAATAGGGAATTCTATAACTACATGTCATGATGAAGGGATTTATATTGTTTTAAGGTATGATGGGGAAGCAATCGGTATCAATGAAGTGATACTTACCCAGTATTTCCTTCAATGTCCAACATTCTTCTATTTGATGTCCAAGAATATGATGATATTTGTGAAATGGGATGTTAGAGTATTTCAAATGAATAACCAACCTATTCACAGTTGGTAAAAGTATAAGACCTATATTTAAGAGTAGTTGAAGTCTCCTTTCACATTCAGGTGGAGGATATGTGGGAAACTTGATCTTTTTTAGTTTGTAAGCTCGTTTTCTCTTTCTAGATTTTCCTTGTTAATGAATAGAAGGAGGAAGAGGACCTATAGGGATCGTAACATCCTTGTCATTAGGAGGAGAAGGAGAATGTTTAAGTTAGGAGGAGCATTCAATATCACTGTTCCAACATCTTAAATTATCTTAGGTTGAAGAGGATGTCTATCAAGATGAGAAGGATCTTGAAATCCTAGTCCTATTGTGTGTGCTTCAGATGATTTTTGTTCAAGAAGTTGATGGATGTCATGTTCATATTTTGTGTCACAACCTTTTTTACTTAAGTTAGTGAATCCTTTACCATATGTCTCTTAAATGTTGATGGGAGTGTTTGTGACTTTGTGATCATAAAAGTGATGTGAATGTGATTGGTGAGAGGAATTAGGTCCACTTGATGGAGGGACCTTAGGTCCTATAGTGACTTTAGGATGTAAGTATGCAAAGTGATTAGGAGGTGCAATAGTGGGAAGGTCTTGTGACCTCATGGAGGGTTAAAAGGCCGCATTTTCTTCTAAGTTATCAAGGAAATCAATAATTTTTCATAGTGGGACCCATTCACCTAGGGTGGTGAACTAGTCCCCCTCTTGGTAAAAAACTGTTGAAAGCAAGTTTCTTTCTGTCGGGATCCAGAATCTAAAAAAAAAAAAAAAATTAGTCCTAAGGTGGGACTCATTCACCATGAGTGGAAAATCAGTCCTCTCCTAAATTTCCAAAAAATTAGGAGATAACTCTGCAACACCAGATTTGGAAATCACTGCTTGTTGGGTTGTCAAAGTCAATTCTACATAAATCCTTCTCCAAGCTTGAAATAAACTTAAGTTTACTTGAAGCGCCTAGTTGACTTGTAAACCAATTTTCGACATTTAAAAGCTTGTCAAATCTGCATACATAGGTCTACAAACAAACATGCAATAGGGGAAAAATGGTTTAAGGTAGTGAATAGGGGTTTTCCTTGGTCAAACCCCACTTTTGGTAATCAAACCTTTAATAAAATAATGAAATGCACGGGAATGATAAACTAATAACATGCAATTGCTATTTAACTTACCAAACCCTTGATGATGCAAGTCTGAAGTAATGTCAATGGCTGCTCCAAAATTCTTGAATAATTCTTGAAAAGATGTTGTAAAATGTTTGAATGCTTGAATGAATAGGTGAATAAATGAGCTTGATCAATGGGGGTTGAAATTTGGTGAAAATCACTTATTTATACACACTTGTTCCTTAGTTACCCATTCATACCTCATCACATGCCGACACCAATTATTTTTGAATAAATTCCTGAAAGGAAACTAAAATATTTTGAATTTGGGGCCAAGGGGGATTGATTCGCCACCCATGGTGAATGGGTCCCTCTTAGGACCTAAAAATTTGTTTCAGGAAATATGTTGTATTTAATGTTGTTTGTTAGGATAATACTCAAAAATACACTTAATTAAGCATATGAGAGCATAAAGAGGTCAAATAAAGCATAAGAAAAGGATAAATAGTGAAGAAATGCCTAGAAAAGTATGAAAGCTTGTTACAAGACTTTAGAACACTTCAAAATAGGACTTGTTGATGAATAAAAATGTGATTTTTAGGTGAATTGTAATTAATAGAGTCAAGAAGAATGTAGAAATGTCTTACAACACTTCACCTTCACAAGACATAATTTTTTGAATTTTAGTACCTAAATAAGCATGTTCAAGCCATGTTGCAACATAAAATTAGAGCAAAATAGTTCCAACACCATGAAACAAGACATAAAAAGCCATGAAAATGACAAGGGGCCATTTTTATATGGCACAATGTTATTATTGATGGTGGTAGCACTAACAATCTTGTTTATGAGGAAATGGTAACTAAGTTGCATTTGGAAAGAAGGCACCCACATGCATATAGGATTGCTTGGTTGCAAGATGATCATAAAGTTCTAGTAAATGAATAATTTCTAGTAAAATTTAAGATAGGTGATTATCATGATGGAGTTTTATGTGACATAATGTCTATAGATGTTCATCACCAATTTTTGGGAAGCCCTTCAAAGTTTGACAAGCGTGTAGGACATGATGGGTATGCTCATACATACTCCTTGTTGAAGGATGGAATCAAACACAAGTTGAGGCCCTTGAGTAAGGAAGAATAAAAGTTATGTAATAAAATTGTAAAATGTTTGATTCACGGAGTTTTAACCAAATAGTGGAAAAGGATTAGGATGAATATTTTGATTTGCTAATACAAGTTGCAGTAGTATGGATTACACTCAATAAAGATAAAGTGAAGGTTTTGGTGGACAAAGAAGAGGTAAAATCTATTTTTTGTAAAAATGATGGTGCTGATTTATGTGAGCAACATAATATTTGTGTAGAAGAATATATATTGTAGCAATAAGTACATTAGAGAATGAAGGCATTAAAGTTGTGAGAAATGAATAAGGTGAGAAAGTGAATGTTGATTTTTTTGGTGAGATGCCCTTTGCATCAATTGATGATTTCTCATTTGATAAAGATATTTGTATGGATGATAGTTTATTGCAAGATGAAAGGGAAGAATATTTTGATTATGTTAGTGAAATTGAACTAGACATAGAGGAGGGAAATGGAAGGGATGAATATTTTGATTCTATTACTAATGATGAATTTGCAGCTGAAAATTACTTTTTGGGAGATATAGGAGAGGAGGAACACATGAAGAGACTATACATGAAGAGGTAAGAGAGAACATTCATAAAATGAATTTTTAGTACAAAACTCATGTTGATTTGAAGAGGAGATACAAATACAAAGAGTTTCAAGTTGGTGATGAGGAGATGGTTCATTTGAGAAAAGAGAGGTTTCTAGTGGGAATTTACAAGTTGAAAATGAGGAAGATAGGGCCTTGCTAGATTGTGGGAAAACACAAATTAGGTAATGTTTATAAAGTAGAATTTCCAAGTGAACTCAATTTTTTTGTAATTTTAAATATTTTTGATCTAACCATGTTTAATTATTTTGAAAATCATGAATTTATAGTAGATGTGAAACAACAAGCATAAACATCAAGTTAGGGAAAGAGCATATTGAAACTATTCTTAATTGCAGGGTGAGTAAGAGCACTAGAAGAAAATAATGCATGGATTACTTGGTAAAATGGATTGGAAGGCCTCTTGAGGATGCTTCTTGGTTGTCTCAAGCTGAAATTACTCATCTTGGATATCCTCTTGGAAAATGAAGAGATCACTTTTTCTTCTACCATGGGTGTCTGATGCAGGAGCATCCATGGCATAGTGGCTATCTTGTGTCAACAAAAGAGGTTCAAATTTTTGTTGCAATGTTGTTGTGAATTAAATTTCATGTTTATCTTGTGAAATTCATATTTTTTTTTAATTTGAATGTCATGAAATATTGGAATTTGAAAATTTCAATTTGGAGTAAATTTGGGTCAAAATAGGATAAGGTGGCATAGTGGAAAAAATGTTTTAAATGAAAATTCTTGAAATAGCAAAAGAAAGTGTGGGTTTCTTGGAAACCACTAATTTGAATTGTAACTTCAAATTTGAAATTCCTCAACTCCTTAAAAATAGGGAATTAGGAGGTGGGCGCCCAAGTTGGGAAAAGCTGATTTTTTCTTTCAGGGGAAAATCTACAAGGCCATTAAAGCATTTCCAACCATTCACAACATGTTTTTGAGTTTTTAAAATATATTTTTATTAATTTTCATTAATGCAAATTAATTTTATGGAGAGTCACAAAAAGGGGCATGGGTTTTTGAAATGGGTTTGAAACGACAAGAAATTTAAATGAAATGCACTCTCATTTCATTTTTGTGGTGGTTTTGGAGTTGTTTAATGGAAAAACAATTTTATTTTTTGAGACAAGCATTCTAGAATATAGGAAAAGGAGAAGAGAAGAGCATAGCATACCTCTAGGAAAATGATTTATTGGTGTTGGTGTAGATTGGTGATTGAATATAGATTTATAAACATCACCCTTTGTTGTAGATTTCTGTATTGGGTTGCTATGAGAAGTTTTATTGTTGCTGGAGAGTATTTGTGTTGCAAGATTTTGATTTGTTGTTGCAAATCCTTTTATTATATTTATTTTCTTGTAGTATTGTAAGGGCTTGTTGTATTCATAGACCTTTTATTCTGATTGTAATTTGATTTGAAGAAATTAAATTGAAATTGGAGTTGTTGGTTGCATGTTGCAAACCAGAGTTGCACATTGTTGTAAAGATTTTTTTTTGTGAAGATTGTTTCTCAGAATTGTGTGAGCTATTTAGAATTAGTTTCCTTTGAGTAATCTACTTTTATTAGTTTCATACATAATATAATATAATATAGATATAATAATAAAATAATAATACAAGTTTACTTGTTATAAAAATATATAATAAATAAAAACAAGAGTAAATATATAATAACATAATAATTTTCATATCATAAAAGTTTACCAAGCATCACTGGTCACATGAAAAAATTCTATAGGGGGGTGGAGGTGGCTATTTGATTTCAATTCCTACAATCTAAAATAATATCAATTTAATTACATTATAAAAAAATTATAATAATAATAAATATATAGTAAATATATTATATAATAATATGTGTTAATAATTATAAAATTTGGGGATGGCTCCATGCGACAGCTAGGTGCGAGCTAGGGCCCATGTGCCCTACCTATTCCAAGCTACATTATTCCTGTGACTGCTAGTCGTGACTATGGTGCGATCTCAAGGGGGTTTTACTTGTGCTCAGGGGTACGTGGGTTGGCTTTGGGGTCCAATATTTGTTTGGTTGTGGGAGAAATTTTTTCCTATGTTTTTTGTTGCGCTCGACATTTTCTTAGCGGGTGGTGTTTTGCAATATAAGACTATGGGTCTCTTGTTCCATCTCTCTTTTTTGGTGTGGTTGTGTTATTTGGTCCATGGAGAATCGAGGTTTTGTTTTGTCTTAGATTTCCTCCACGAATTTGGACATGGCAGAGTTGTCTTCTTTGTTGCATGCCAATGTTAAAGATCAGATGGGTAAACCCCTATTTGGAGATGAGTTCTCCTCCTTTAAATGGATGTTTCGAATTAAAAAGTAAATGGATGCTCGAAGAGATCTAAGGATTGACCAGTTTTGGTTATTCAACCTGAACAAGTTTCAGAGGATGTTGAATATTGGTGTAATCATGCCCTTATTTGCAAAATTTTGGGCCTTCGTCTTTCTCTACCTATGTTGGACTCCTAGGCATGACGGGTTTGGAATCCTAAAGGTGATATGGAGATTATTATGGCGGATAATAACTATTTTTTGGTCATCTTTTCAAGCATGTCAGATAGGAATAGGGCCTTTGAAGGAGGCCCTTATTTCTTTAACCAGGTGGGGCTTTTCATCAAGCCTTGGCACATGGGCTTCAACTCTGTTGAAGAGATCCCTTCATAGGTACCTATGTGGGTTTGTTTGTCGAGGCTTCCTTTGGAATTCTGGAGGGAAGATATTCTTCACTCAATTTCATTGCTTCTTGTAAAACCTATGGGATCAGCTACACAAACTCAAGATCGTAATGTAATTTCTTTTGCTCATATTTGTGTAGAAGTTGATTTAAATAATCTGTTACTAGACTCTATGGAAACTTACATGGGATCTTCTTCTTGGATCCAACAGCTGGATTATGAGACCCTCCCTTTTAGATGCCAAATTTGTCATGAATATGGTCATTTACACTACAAATGTCCTAGATTGAAGCCCTTCCCCTTGGCTGACTCTGGACCTCCTAGGGGGGACAAGGGGAAGGCTCCTTTTTCTAATGAACCTATAGATAATGAGGGTTTTACTCTAGTTAAGTCTCGTAACAAAGGCAAGGGAAAGAAGAGAACCTGCTTGGATAGACAGAATGAGGGTACTTTTAATAGATTTGATGTTCTTGAAGATTTAGTCCAAGAGGAAGGTATTCCAATTGACCTCTCTTCTAGGGCTAAGGGTTTGCATGAAGTTTAGGATGAGGATACAAAGAAGGAGGATCATATTTTATCTCCAAGGGACCTTCAGGTTGAGAAGATAGCTATGGATCTGCCTTCTTAGGTTAAGGATATCGGGGATCTCAAGGGGTCACAGGCTTCGAAAAGATCTGTTGTGGTGGCTCCTAATGCCCCTACTCCTAAGGGGCCTCAAACTCTGTGAAGGGTAACAAAGCTCCTTCTATTTTAGGCTTACAAAATAAATCTTTTTAAAAGGGGCCTCTTGATAAACCGTCAAGGAGTGGAAGGAAGATTGATCAAGAGAAGGTCAAGATTATGGGTGATACTTTGGTTGAGTCTGGGTCTTTGAAACCCATTGATTCCCACTTCTCCCACCCCTATAAATGATTGTTTTATCATGGAATGTGAGGGGGTTGAATAATATTCCTAGACAAAAAGGTTGTTTTTAGATTAATTGAATCTCAGCCACTCGATGTGGTTTTTATTTAGGAAACTTAGCTTACAGTGGATGGTTTGGCTAATTGTGCTTCATGCATCTAGCCCCAAGGCAATTGGTAGGGGTTGGGTGCTTTGAATAGTTCAAGGAGGGTGGCTTGCTTCTGGAACCCAAGAAATGTGCTCCCCTTATGGTGGATTTCTAGTTAGTCTTCCATTCCTTTGGTAGCCTCTTGTTTTGCAACTAGAGAAAGGTGTTTTTTATCCAATATTTATGCTCCTACTGATCTTTCAGGTAAGTCAAATCTTTGGGCTCACATCAGATTCATCTAGGCCTTGGACCCATTTCTCCCTTGGATTTTGGCTGGTGATTTTAATGTCATTACTTTCCCAGATAAAAAAACATGGTGGGATAGCTAGGCTAGACCCTTCTGCAACTCTATTCAGGGATATGATTGGTTCCTTGAATCTCATTGATGTGAAGCCAACCAATGGGGTCTTTACATGGAGTAATAAGAGATGTGGTGTTGAGGCTATCTCATAAAGGCTTGACAAATTTCTTATTTCCTACTATTGGATGAACAATAGGTTGACCACCAGTTCAAAAATTATCAATTGGAGGGGCTCCGATCATTGGCCTATTAGGCTCTTTGTCACCACTTATGGAGTCACCAAAAATACCTCTTTCAAACTTTAGTTGATGTGCCTAAGAGATCAGTCTTTGCATGATCTTATGTTGGATTGGTGGTATGAGGGGATGCCTGCCCATGGGACGGCCATGTTTACTTTTTGTAAGAGGCTTCAGCATGTGAAGTTAGGCTTAAGAGATGGAATAAACAATGTTTTGGGAACCTACATGCTCAAAACATGGCTGCTAATTCCAAGTTGGACACCATCACTCATCATATTTGATACTAAGGGTTGACCTTTGATCTAAGTAAAGCTGAGTCCTTGGCTCTCAAGGGATTGGAAGAGTGGGAACTTCGGGAGAAGATCTTCTGGAAGTAGAAATATCATGTTGATTGGCTTCAGGAGGGGATAGGAACGCTGCATTCATTCATAAGTTGGTTAAGGCTTGGAGAGAAGGGAATTCTATCCCCTCTCTTGTTTCGCCTAATGGGGTTCAGCTCTCTTCCTGTGCTGATATTTCTAGGGAAGTAGTTAATTGTTTTTCAAACCTATTTTCTAGGGAGGATCTAGCTGAGAGGGTTGAGGAGAGGGCCATCTTGGATTGTATTCCTCACTTGGTCTCTGCTGAGATGAATGGTGCTCTCTTAGGTCCTATCTGGTTACCTGAATTGGAGACAGTGTTGTTTAATATGAAAAAAGGTAAGGCTCCTAGACCGGATGGGTTTTCGAAGGAGTTTTTTAAGGAGTTCTGGGAAATAATAAAGTTTGATCTCCTCGAGGTGGTTCAGGAATCACATAGGAGTAAATAGATGCTCAAGTCCATGAAGTCTACATTCTTGGCTCTCATCCCTAAGAAGGAGGGAGCTAATCAACTGGTTCAATTCAGGCCTATTGCTTTATGTAATGTTGTTTAAAAGATCATCACCAAATTGATTGCTGAGAGACTAAAACCACTCCTTGGTACTTTGATCTCTGCTGAGTAGGGCGGTTTCGTTGAAGGGAGACAAATTTTGGATGGTGTTGTGATAGCTATGGAAGCTTTTCATTTTATGGCTAACTCTAAGGTTTAGGCTATGTTTATTAAACTTGACATGTCTAAAGCTTAGGATCGGGTGAGCTAGGAATTCTTACAGAAAATTCTCTTGGCTTTTGGCTTTGATGAGGAGTGGGTGAATTGGGTTCTTAGTTGTGTGACCTCGTCCTCCTTCTCGGTTCTCATTAATGGGGAACCTTTAGATTTTTTTAGTGCTTCTCAGGGACTCTGGCAAGGGGACTCTTTATCTCCTTATTTATTCATTATAATGGCAGAGGGTCATGGAAGATTTATTAAATCTCAAGTGAGGCAGGGTCTTATCCATGGTTGGAGCTGGAGCAATTATCTCCCTTCCTACTCTCATATTCATTTTGTGGATGATATTGGGCTAATGGGCAAGGCTATAATTAGTGAGGTAGTGAACTTCAGGAGAGCTTTAGATAGCTATTTGAAGGCTTCAGGTCAGTGTATTAATGATGACAAATCCTCCATTTATTTCTTTAATACTCCTCGACCTTTTTAGAGCATGATTGTGAGGATCCTTAGATTTCAGATCAATTATCTTCCCTTGATGTACCTTGGGATCCCGTTGGCTTTGGGATCTCAGTGTAGAGATTACTGGCAGGAAATTTTGGATGAATTTTTGAGTAAGTTGTCATTGGACTTACAGATGGTTATCCTCTGTTGGGAGAGTAGTTCTTCTAAAGACGGTGGTTCAGTCTCTCCCCATTTATAGGTGTTGTGTGTAGGTTCCCCCATCCACCTTTGTGTGGGAATTTGATGCTCTATCTTAGAAATTTCTTTGGTTAGGCAACCTTTTCTCCTCAAAGTGGAGTTTAGTCAAGTGGGAGTCTATCTGTAGGCTGAAGCATGTTGGGGGCCTTGGTCTTAGGTCTATGGATCTTGCTATCACAGCCTTGGCTACCAAGTTGTATCAGAGGTGGTGCAACAATCGAGGATTGGGCCAAGATTCTTGCCCACAAGTATCTTCCTAGAGCTGATAGCCTTGATGTGTTGCAGCTTGCTTTACTGGGTAAAGGTTCTTGTATTTGGGATACCCTTAAGAAGGGAGCTCAGCTGATTAAGGAGGTTCTCTTCTATATTTTTAATAGAGGCTCTAATGCTCTATTTTGGTAAGACTCTTGGGATGGTTACCCTCCCATTCTTTCTAGCTTTGCTCAGCTTCAACCTCTTTGCCATATTTTTTTATGCTAGTTGGGTTAAGGTGGAGCATTTTCAAATTGTCAAGTGTATTTTTTAGGCAATGGTGGCTTTCTAGAAGGACCCGCAGGAGTGGCCCATGGGTGGTTCTGATGAGGATTGTGCTATTATTACTAGAATTTTGGAGGGCAAGCTCTGCAGCTCCTTTAATGTGAGGGACATTTTGGCTTGGATTCCTAGTCAAAAAGGTAAATTTATTGTTGCTCAAGGCTACGCTATGCTTGACAGGAACTTACATGGTCCAACTAAGGTGCAATGGTGGAAGAAGGTATGGGACAACTTCTTTTGGCCCAAATGCAATTTTTTCTTATGGTTTGTTGCTCAGAAGAAGTGTCTCACTTGGAAAAATCTTTGCAAGTGAGGTTTTCAGGGACCTTCTATTTTCCTTCTTTGTTGGCACGGTGAGGAGTGTACCTCCCACTTGTTCTTTCTTTACCCTTATTATAGAGAGATATGGCATAGATGGTGGGAGGCTTGGCATCATGGTTGTATTCATGCTACCTCCCTTATTTATTTTTGGGAGAGTTTGGGCAGGCCTCCAACAAAGACTTCTTTTCTGCAGGTGGCCTGGTCTATTGGGCTTATTTTCATTCTCTAGAACCTTTGGCTGGAAAGGAATTGTAGAGTTTTTTGTTGCTCCAATTTGGGAATTTTTCAATTGTGGAAGAAGATAATTAGCAGGCTTCAGGAGACTATTTCTGCTAAGTGTGATATGTCTAAAAATACTGATCCTTGTGAGCTTGCTATTTTTCAGAATTTGAACCTAGGTGATAGTAGAAGGGGATGCTTTGCAGGAAGAAGGCCCCGTCAGGTAAGGAAAAGGGTATGTCGGGATGGGAGGTAGATGCCTCCACTGGTGGGGGTCCTAAAGATTAATACTGATGGTTCTTCTCATGGAAACCCTGGTCATGATGGTGTTGGGGGTATTGGTAGAGGTAATGATTGTGGTTCAATTTTTGTTTTCTCTATTTACAAAGGTCAACACTCTAATAATCTTATGGAGGCCCTTGCTATTAAGATTGCAGTTGAGCGTGGATGCTCTTTACGCTGGAGGAGGATCATCTGTGAGTCAGATTCTTAGATTTTTGTGGATATGTTGAACAACTAGAGTTTGGATTATGTTAGTTGGCAATTAGCCTCTGTGGTTAGACATATTCAGAGTTTATGCAGTTCTGTGGATTATGTCTCCTTTTGTCATATCAATAGAGAGTGGAACAAAGTGGTTGATTGTTTGGTGAAGTGGGCCTCTGATAATGCAGATGGCTACAATATTAGTGGAAGGGATGAGCTACGTTTTGATTATCTTGGGACCCTAGAGAGGTTTAAAGTGGAAGATAGAAATATGTAGTGTTGTTGTTGGTTGCTCCGGTGGTGGTCTTGATTTGGTGGGCCTCTGACCTTTGCCTTGTACTTTGGATTTGATTGAATAAAATTTTTACCCCTTATTGTCAAAATATATATATATATATATATGTGTTAATAATTAATTGTTGAATTTTATTATTTATTTAATTTACAATTAATTTAATTTAATAGAAATTTAATTACATTATAATTTAATGGTGGAGGAGTGGAGTGGCTTTCTTTAACCGAAACAATAATGTTAGTGGGAATGATGGTGCCCTCTTTGCAGGGAATATCTCTATTGGGGCCACTATTTACAACCACAATAGAGTTGCTAAATGGGCGCATTGCTATGGTTGGCTTGGTGAGACTGACCATAAATGAATACATCAGGAGCGGACCTCTTCTATAAACACCTAAATAGGCGGTGGACTATAGTCAATGTACTTATTTACTGACTATTTATCTCTAGTGTCTTGATCAAGACACACCCATGAGGCTTGAATGCTTTATTTGGCCATTTTTAAATTTTATATTATAGCTTAAAACTATATAATTTGACTTCTGTATATTTTTTATATAACTGTATATATTGCACATAAAAAATTATTATAGGTGAATTTAACATAGTATTTTAATTTTTTATATTAATATGGATTATTTTGTATATTTTTTATATAACCGTATATATTGCACAAACCATTCCCAAACAGTTGATGCTCACACCACCACTTCCTTGAATTTCAATAGAAATTGAGCATCTTGAAGCCACATCTTTTCAAATTTAAAAGGAAACCGTAAAGATTTAACTCCCTCAACACCTCCAGAAGAATCAAAAAAAGATCTGAGGCTAAAAATGGTAGAATCCTACCATCCATGGTAAAGGGGAAAGCTACAAAATCCCCACTAAAGAAAAATCTATCTAGTTTCTCTGCTATCCCATTGGAACCTGATCTCCTAGTCATCCAGATATAAGAACCATTCACCAATTGAATATACAACAAGGAGTTCGAGTTTACAAATTCCTTGAAAATTATTTGAGACTGTAACTTCCTCCCAACCCCACCACGCTTGTCTTTTGCCTTCAGGATTGCATTAAAATCACCCCCTAAGATACAAATCGAACCCTTTTGATACTAAAGAAAGGCTCCAATGTCTTTCCATACCAATCTCTTCTGCACCAAATTAACAAGCCCATAAATAGTTATGAAAATGAATTTAAGATTTGAATTCACACTCTCGAATTTTCTCACCAACCACCACCTCCCTGCAACCACTTCCTCAAATTATACAAGCTGTGGATGCCACATTGTTATTATTCCACCCTAATCCCCTTGAGAATCAACAACAAAGAAGCTCCAAGCCTTTTGTTTTTCCTTCAAACTCCCTATCTCTTCATTATGCAATTTAGTTTCTTGAAAAAGGACGATATCCACCGATTTATCTTCAACCCTGATGTTTAAGTAGATGTTGCTTGTTAGTGGTGTTTAAGCCCCTAACATTTTAGCTTAGCACCCTCATTGCCCCCTAGGAAGGGGACCACCCTTCCTTGATCTAAGATGCATAGTAATTTTTTGTTGTCCAGTTGCCTCCACTGCAAGAGACCTTTTCTCTTCATCTGTCTTCCGCCCAACTTTCCTCTTATCTCCACAGTCTAGAGTTACTTTCTCATTACCCTACAATTGAATCCCCAACCTCTTCCTAGTACACACCTTTGAATCCTCTGAAGTCCACTCCTTCTCCACTCCCAACTACCCTTGAACATCCTCCACTACCTTCTCCTCCCACCTCAGATTCTCAGCCTCTTCTACTTCTTTCATAGCACTCACTTCCCAAGGAGCCTCTCCATACAAAATCAATTAAAGATTTTTTTCATCTTCCCAATCTAACCTCTTCTCAACCTTCTTCTCCTCAACATTTGCCTCTTAATGAACCTCAACCAAGGTTCTTAATTAATTCTCTACCTCCATAATTGTTTCCCAATCATGAAGTTCTTGGTCCAAAACTAAAGCATTCTCCTTTAGGGTAGCATTCATGTCAATATCCTCCAACCTCTCCTTCAAAGGTTGAAACCCTATAGGAAAACCACCATGCTATAATAATGGTAAATCTACATCCCTCCTCCCTACATCCTTAGAATCCTCACACTGAACAACCTTAACTTAACCATTCTTAAACATTCAGCCCTTCAAAGATCCCTCTACTAGATCCATAATCCCTTTACCCATCTGAGAAGGTCTCGCCTTATTCCTAAGTCCGTCTCAATCCCACATCTTCAAAACTATCATCTGGCATTGAGACCAATTCCAGTTAACCTTTTGAACCCATTTATCCCCATTAAGTACTACCTCCATTTCATCCCATTGAGTACTCTAGGGTGCCACCTCGATTAAAACCCTCATCCTACCCTCATTGGCATCATTTACGACTTTCTCATCTATGCCTAAAATTTTTTCTAGAGCTCCTCCAATTCATTCGAGAGCGTTAGAAGACCATAGTTCTGAAGGAAAGTTATCTAGCTCAACCCAAACCCTGATACTATATAAAGTATGATGAGTTGGCTCAAAATGCCTTGACCAAGCAAAAAAATAAAATCCAAACCTGCCCATTCTTAAATGAGACATCTCTAGAATTTTAGATCTTATTTTAGCAAAGACACACTGAACCAAAGTAAAGCAATTCACCAAAAACTTTATGGTCAGTGTCGTATCTTGCCACTTGTCAAACCACCATTATCGCATATGAGTCTTAGTGCAATTATCACCCTACCATTTTGCAAAAATAGCCCTATTCTCCAAATTAACCATTGTACTCTCAATTTAAGCATTTCTGGTATCACCTGATCAACATAAGATTTAATCACATTGGGCAGGGGCTGCCAATCCTTTATTATCTTTGGAGCCCTTTCTTGGGTAACCTCCTTCACTCTTTTTTTAGCCCATTGCATCTTTCCCATGACAAGGCCATTTTTCCTCCCAATCTCAGCTTCCCTAGCACACTTGATAGCCCCTTGCCTATTTTGTTGAGCTCTTGGATTCATCATTTTATTCCCTCTCCCCCCATACCTTGAGGGTGATACCTATCTTTTCCTAACTTACCTCATTCTTGGTGATCCACCCCACCCATGCCTCCAACTAGATACCCAAAGCAACTCTCTATGAGGCTACCGTTGAAAGCCCCTCCTTGGTTTCGAAGACACACAAGACCTTTTGTCTCTGCCTTTTGATGACTTCCTTCCCTCAGGATCCTCAACACCTATCCTCGAAGCATTCCCTAGGTTGACTGACCATTCCTTAGTCAATCTTGAAGTGATGGCCATTCTTTCTCTGCATCCCTCGCCCAAGATCTTGCATCCCAAAACCCTCACGACCACCCCTAACGACCATTTTTAATAGGAAATAATAACATATAATTACTTTATTATAATTATAATATAATAATAGTATTTATTATAATAATAATAAAAATATAATTGTATTATAAAATAATAATAATAATAAATATAATAAGAATATATGTTAATAATTAATTGTTTAATTTTATTATTTATTTGATTTACAATTATTTTATTTTAATTTAAAATTATTTTAAAAATATATATTTAACATTAAATTTACTTTAAAATTATTTATTTATTTATTTTATAAATATAGACTTAAGCATCAAAAATACATTAATAATTGACATGAAATGCGGTGGTGTCCAATTTTTCTGGCTGGGCCTAAGTATCACACACTAAGCCTTGACCGGTCAATGCTTTTTGTCATTTTCTATTTTCCGTTGGGGTATGTCTAGCACTGGATATACTATGGTCATCCCATGGCTCATGCATAGACATAGGGATTTTTTCAGGGAAGTACTGTAACTCGGCAGTGAATTTCAAATCACGACCCTACTCTCCATAGCTAGTAAATTTACTCTGCCGAAAAATCTAAAAGCCACCTGCTATTATTAATTTCCACCATGCCTAAATTGAATTTCAATCCCACCTAAATTTTCAATCTGCTTTTCATTTTTTCTCAATGATCTCCATTCTCTATTTAGCATGCACAAACTTTCTCGAATGGCAAAAGCGCCTTCAAATGGCTTAAGACTGTTATCTTAGGGTTAGAAGTCCTTTTAAATTTGGACTATTGAAATGTAGATGATCTTGGCTTATTTATTCTCAACCTGCATGTCCATCAACGATCCATGGTATTTTCTAATTCATTCAAAAAAATTGATCTTTCTTTTAACGATAGGTGGGATTTTTTGAGAACGAAATTATTTTCGATAGTTGTTTGAATGTTTCTAAATTTTTCTTTTATTTGTGTGAAAATTAGATCCATTGGTTATGTTAGACCATCCAGGATCAATATTTTTATTTGGCCTATGCAGTGACTATGAATATAGCTCTCAATGATAAACATAATAAAGATTTTTCACTACAAATCTGACCCGCTTCCCCATTTGTCTTTTAGTTGTAAGGATACAACTGTCGTCTTGGAATTGCAAGAACGTCATGTTAAAATTTGGACCTATGTTGTATTTGGAGCTCAATCTATCTTTGGGGCTTCAAGAGTGGTGCGAGGCTCATCAAATTGGGATCTCTCTAAATGGGGTTTTGGGGCAATAGTCTTTAAAGCAAAAATTTTATGTTAAAAATCTACATTTTTTTTAAAGAGAAAATCAGTGTAGTTTAGATCTAATAGTGTTGTTATGTTGAAGATATTGTATATAGTTTTGTAATTTAAAAAGAGAACTATAATGAATGTTGTAAAAGAATATTGATATTTTGTTCTATGGATATTTCTCTAGTGTATTACTGAGATTTAGCCATCTAAATCTTTCTGTTGTTGATATGATTGTTGATTCTATTATTTTATTATTATCTTTTTTTTTCAACTCATTTGTGATGTAATATTGTATGATTCTATAGATTAAAATTTTATCATTTAGGCCTAGCTTTTTCAATATATTTTAATATAATATAATCATAGGCTATACTCCCACTCTAGTATGTCACTACTAGAACTATATGAATTTGCTAGCTTTATACAAATTTAGCTTTGGTTCAATGTGAAATTGAACCCATTTTGTCTCCCACTTTGGTCATAGTATATTTCCTAGATGGAAAAAATAAGTGATGCATAGAAAAATTGAACTTGCTCTAATTTAGATTGACTATCATATACAATTGACCTATCTCTAGCCCATTTTTCAAAGGGATGTTGTCTCAAACCTATATACATAGGATCTGATTTTTCTTCTCTTCAATTCATTTCAAATAGAAGTGGATCTTATAGTTATAGCCCTCAAAATAATAGAGGTATATAACATAGTTCCTAATTTAGATAATAAAAAGATGTAAAATTGAGTGTAGTAGCTTCTTTCTTTTTACTTTATATATATGAATTATTTTCATGTTTATTATATTTGGTTAATATTGAAAATAGTTTATAACTATAGTTTATATGAGCAATTGATCGCAAAGATATATAAACATTAAGTTGGAAGAGACAAAAAGGAAATAAATGTGGAAATAAAGGGATAACTAATCTAAATAGTCCAATACTGTAACCCAAACCACCTCTTAGCCTAAACTAAAAGGAGAGGAACAAAAGACAATTCATAAAATTGAACATTTGCTACAAATAAATGTCCAAGCCATCATCAAAAAGGCCAAACATGATCACACAAACCCTACCATAGTTAATAACACCATTTCAACATTACAAAGTGGGAACATATATAATATAAACTACACAAAAACTAACAAGAAGTAAGGTAAATTACATAGAAAAGTAACTAGAGCCATATTACAATGAAAACCAACTTGACACTTAACTAGAACAATTTTCACCCTTCTCCTCGTCCAATTTTCTAATAAAAGCTTTAGCATTCCTCTCTAAAGATAAAATTTGAAATCCACATACTTTTGTAACTAGGACATGAGAAACATTCTAATAGGAAAAGCTAGTAATGAGGAAAAGGTACCATCACATTTTCTATTAGAAGAAATACCAATAGAAAATTAATCATCATCTTGCCCAAAAACATTAATAGCTACATTGTCCCCTTTTTCTAGCAACTGAATTAGGAATAGCATACATATTAGTATAGTTTTAGACATCAAGAGCAACACCATTATCATGGACACAAGCTCCAATACCAAAAACACCAACATGAGAACAATCCTCTATGCTACAAATAACAACATCAACAATACCAAAAGTAATAATACATGAGTAAATGCAATCATATCAAAACCATTAAAATGGTTGAAACACTTTGTTAAAAAAGAACAATTATTTGGCTCAAGAGACCCAAAAGTGCCAATCATATCAACACCACTCTACACAAGCTAGTGATATTGGTCATACAACACATCTTTAGCAACCATGTCCCATGCTACAAGAACTCAATGTCAAGAATAGAGTCCTCATCTACAATATTTTTTTTAATATCCTCACTCCTCTTATGCAACTACAATACAACATTGTTGGCAACAAAGGAAACTATAGCTTTTGAGAAATTTCAACAATCATATGTTTCCTATCCTAAAAAACCTCTTCATTTTTATCTATCTATATAAACCAAAGAAATTTAGAGGGACCAACCACAACCTATGTAAAATTTTATCAAGAGGAGAATAACAAATCTAGTCTTTCCAAATAAAATGGCATGCCTTGACCAATATCAGATTTACTAGAAATAAAGTCGAAGTTGGAAGAAAGAAATGCTATAATTTCTTACCATAAGGACTATAAAAATAAAACAAAAAAAAATAGCGCTCGCATAAACCAAATAGGACTTAGACCCAAGACTCAAAATAACATCATCGACAACTAATTTATTAAACAACAATAACCATATGAAAAACACTTCTCAATAAAGCTAAACCAAATCATCTTTACTCTTTTTTCAACCAAACATTACCTAGATTATATAAGCCCAAAATAGGGTTTAATTTGTTAAAATAATACTTAGTTAAAGACAAAAAAACATATAATATATGTGAGTGAATTCTAAAAACATTTTTCCCCCTATCTATTAAACATTATCTCAAGGGTAGGTCCATAAACATAGGAGTCAAATAATGTTTTGGAGATGAAATAAAATAGAAAGTATTCATAGTAAAGTGAAAGCACATTAAGGATCAATTGTGTTGTAAATTCATGTACATTTAGGTTTGATAAATCTAAACCTAAATATTCGCTCATTATATAACATGTTCATGTTATAGAGACAAACATAAATGTAGTAGCTAAGAGCCACTTTATTTCATTATATTTTCTTCATTGAGATAAAAACATGAGTGGAAGAAAATGTTACCATATTTGTGTCAAATTTGAACCATCTCATCCTCCTCAATAGTCTCTTGATGGGAAATAGCTAAGTTATATATATATTATAGTCAAGCTTAAAGTATATTTTCCTGAATTGGTTTTGATTTATTGAAATTTACTTTCAACCAATCCAAACCCTTATCCACCTCAAAATCCTCCACTTAATGAAATCCATGAGAAAAATGAGGTAGAATAACATGACCTTGAAACCCCCTTCAAACTCCTAAAATTCGTATGCATCACCTTGAAACACACTAAAATATATCAAGGTAAATTAAAAACAATAAATTTAAACTTTAAGTATTGGATAGGTGGCTTGAATGATTTTTTATCAACTACCATGTAATAACCATGAAGTGCCTCAATATTTCTTAACTAAACCCCATTATGAATTTGTCGTCAATTATATCCTAAATTATTTCGATATTCATAATTTTTAAGGTAGAGGAAAAATTTGTACACAAGATAGAGAAGGGGAACATCATAAACATGACCAACAAGTGAAACCCCTTGGTCAACCATCCATTTAACATGCCACAATCCCTTTATTTCTATAGAGGTTTAGAAAGTATAGTTTATTGGTTCATTCACATATTCCTTGGTTGATCATAGGGTGCATCTATTACAAGGTAATGAGGGTGGGTCTTCAAGGCATGAGGTCACAATGCATATGTCATACTTGTAGGACCATTTACATTCATGAGCCAAAGGGCTATGTGATGAGGCATAAATAATATACTATATATTTATATGGTTGTTGTTGAGGTTGAGGAGCACACTCCATAGCATAAGAAGGATACTCCCAACATTAAGGAGTACATTATATAGTGTGAGCCACATTATCATTCTATGTTAGAGAGTATGGCGATGATAGATTCCTTATTGGAGGTGACATTTAGTATCAAATAATAGGCACTTTTAAATGAATTTGCGTAATTTAGTATATTTCTCATTGAATTTTAGAATTAACTATATTAAAATCCATTATGTGTTAAAAATAATAAAAATTTATGTTCTTTTATAAAATTTAAGGATCAAACAATGCATCCTACATCCCATGTGAATTCATCTCATTATTTTCCTACGTTGACAAATCCTTAGGTGTATTTGAAATACATTAGTAAGTATATCATGTTCCTATTTGCTTTTTGTATATCAATGTAATTTTTAAAATGACAATTTGATATTGAGCAAGTGGGTATTGGACCTTCAACATCCACACATGTATGTTGGTTGTACTAGTATTTATTCAACTTATATTAACATAAGTTTTAACAATTTTAATGATATGTGTGTAGGTTTCATTTTTTTGGAAAATATCCTTTCTCTATTTAATTTATGACATCAATAAATACTTCTCCCCATCTTTAGAGATCACCAAACATGTGTGTTGCTACAATAATATCTTCCATGCCTTTTACACAATTATGATCTATTAATATAAATGGAATATGAATTTCTTATAATTTAATACAAAAAATGAAATTCATGTTTATGTTAAATTGCTTCTCTATACTTGTTATAGGAGGAGGTCAGAACTCCAATTCATGCACTTACCCCTTGGGTAAATGGTGAAAAGTAAAGGATGATTTGGAAATATTGTCATCTGGGCTTAAATGGTTACCTAATTATATAATTTTATATTCCATTATTTGAATACTAATATGATGTTATTTATTTTTATTTATTGTTATTTATTTATTTTTACACTATATCACATTTTGATGACATTGTGTATACCTTCAAGGCCTTATTGAGATCTAAACATAAATATTTTGTATCTATTCACAGCTTAAACGGTTTAAATAGTTTAAATAATAACACTTAAGATTAATCATTATTATAAGTGATAATTTTTTAAAATAGTTTTAATACTCACTTCAAACTTAATATTATTCTAATTCTTAATAATAATAAAAATTATATGATTCTTTTCTAACACCTACATGCATTTTAAATTCCTTCTCCACTTGCCTTAATTGAGGGGGAAATGAGTTGTGTTTCCTTTTACTTGTCGATTTTATCAAATTTCCTATTTTTCATATCTTATAAGGCAATCTTACCATCAAGTCTTAGAATTTTACTCCCTCAAGTCCATTTATTTTATTAGAATGATCATTTTTTTAAAAAGAAATAAATTATTTTATCTTAGCCTTGGTGTTAAAGGAAAGCGCCATGAAATGGTGGAGAGAATGGGAGTAAAGAACAAAATAATCCTTTAATTTAACTCGTGAGTGGTATGAAATGGAAAAGAAGCTTTTAATTTGTTTCTCATAACAAGACCTCATTATTTTTTAATTTATTTTAGTATTCTTAAATGAGTTATAATTTATGATGATGGTTGAGTTTGTATTTTGTAAATGTAAACTAAAATTGTTAAATCTAAAGGTGTTTATTAATTTAAACTTTCAAATGAATCATAATTGATATTTATTCAAGTTAGTTTTTGTGGTTGATCTAAAAAAAATGTTTGGTTAGAATGATTGACATATATTTTTTAGGGTGTTCCAAGAGTTCAGGAAGAAACTTCTCACCTAATTATTAAAGTAAAGTAATTTATAGGGTATCTTGGTGATGTAAGGTTGAACATGCCAAGAACTCTAAATGAGTTTCAACTAATTAATAAGTTTAATAATTCCTTTGAATAAGAATAAATTTTAAAAGTTTCATAGACATCATATAATTTTAATAGTCATCTTAAACATTCATTCTCAATATATAGTTTTGGTTAAAAGTAAATTAGATAATTTTGAATTAGAAATTATATTCCTTGCATGGGGAATATCTATGATTTATTTAAGGTGGATTTGAATGGATTAACTTATGAGTAGAGCTATCTTTAGGAGGATTATATATCTTGAACATGAAATGCTTACCAAGAGATTTTACTTGTTCAAGTGAGGCTCAAAGTTAATGGATTGGTAGCTTTAAAAAGGAAAATGATTAATTTATATAAATAGCAATATAAATATTCAATGGTATTTGGAAAAACAATGGACTATTCTAACATGGTACAGTCTATTACTTAATTGGGAAAAGGTGTGTTGTTCACCATGCATAATGCTAAAAATATAAAATTAATATTTATTTATGGTGCATCTATGAAATCTAAGGATGCATGCATCATGCTGGTTAGAAATTATTTGGGCCACTTTGTCTATTACATGTAACATTAGAATATATATTTAATAAATTAAGAAAACTTAGTTTGTATACATTTAGATTCATGATAGAATCATTATTAAGCTATGTTAGCATGTAGTATGGGCCTACATTATAAAAGCATGGTCACAAAAAGTAAATTAAAAATTATTAACACTAATGATATGGAGGGATATGCATAAAAGTTATGAGCTATCCCCTAATCAAATGGGGAGTTGACTAATGGTCCATAATTCATATTCATAGACTAGGGTTATGCCTTGGTCATGGCTAGCCCATGAGATTTGAACCTAGTTACTACCACCAATTATACCATTTCCACCAGTTCAAACAACATATTCACCACTCAATTAAGTAACCACCACCACTAATGGAACCATCCATTTCTATAGCTTGAGGAACTTCACCACCACCATTGATTCAATGGTGTCACCCACTCACCACTAGTTTCATTTTGAATTGCCCAAATTTGTTGTTTTTAATTTACAATAATATATTTTGTTGTGTTTCAAGGTGATGCATAGGAATTTTAGGAGTTTGGAGGGGGTTTCAAGGTCATGTTATTCTACCTCATTTTGTTCATGGATTTCATTAATTTTAGGATTTTGAGATGGAGAAGGGTTTGGATTGGTTGAAAGTAAATTTCAATAAATCAAAACCAATTCAATAAAATATACATTAAGCTTGACTGTAATTATCAAAACAAGAATAGCTTACCTCTTTCCCATCAAGAAACTATTGACCAGGATGAGATGGCTCAAATTCAACACAAATATGGTCACATTTTCTTCCACTCATGTTTTTATCTCAATGAAGAAAATAGAATGAAATAAAGTGGCTCTTAGCTGCTATGTTTCTTTTTGTCTCTATAACATTAACATGTTATAATGCAAGAATATTTAGGTTTAGATTTATGAAACCTAAATGCACTTGAATTTACAACACAATTGATCCTCAATGTGCTTGCATTTTACTATGAGCACTTTCTCTTTTATTTCATCTCCAAAACATTTTTTGACTCCTATGTTTTTGCACCTACCCTTGAGATAATGTTTAATAGATAGGGAAAAAAATGTTTTTACAATTCACTCACAAATATTATATGTTTTTTTTGTCTTTCACTAAGTACTATTTTAACAAATTAAACCCTATTTGGGGCTTATATGATCTAGGTAATGTTTTGTAGAAAAAAGAGTAAAGAGGATTTGGTTTAGCTTTATTGAGCTTAAGTGTTTATCATATGGTTATTGTTGTTTAATAAATTAGTTGTCAATGATGTCATTGTGAGTCTTGGGTCTAAGTCCTATTTGGTTTATGGGACAGTTAACTTTTTTTTTCTTTTTATAGTCCACAACAA